>JALLAR010001333.1:0-11598 GCA_036939335.1 Conticribra guillardii
GTTAAATCGGGATTGTCACCCATGCACACTTGCAATTGTGTGATGAATCGATATCGTGCCTTTGCCCAGTGACTGTTTTTGTCCGTGCTACCTTGACACCTTTTTTTCATAGGTATCTCAATTTTGCTCATTCGATTAAACGCACCTTCAACCGCACTCTTAGTAAACCACACAGCAATATCTAAATCGCCACCAGCATCCTGTAGCAAATGCTCATTCAAAATGCGTGTAATATCACGCAACGACACTCTGTGTTCGGAAAAATTAGCAATTTGCTTCTCTTGTGGACTTCCTTTTTTTATTATTATTTCTGGGCCACCACGTTTCTTCCACGTTGCATCGTAAGTTCCATCATTTTCTGTACTGGAGTGAGTATCTTGTAGTACTTTCCTTACTTTATTCGTTTTTCCAACGAAGAAACCCAACGCCTCAATAATTTGCGCAATTGTCCCACCTCTTCCACCCCACTCCTCAGGTGCAGGTGCCCTCAATACAATTCGGTAGTAGTGTGATATTAAGGTGCGCTCGTCTTCCTCGATTACTTTCTTTTTTTCACCCATTTCATATAACTCAATGTTTGATGGTGGTAAATCAACAATTTCCTTTTCAATTGGTTTGTTGATTACAGCGGCATATTTTGGTTTTTTATTTTTTGATTTTGTTTTTCCTTTTCTTCCAACTTTATTCCTTCTACTTTTAAGCTTTTTCCGTTTACTAAAGTTATATTTGGGAACGGAATCCAATATACTATCATCATCCTCCTCATCACTACTGTCTTCTCGCGAGTCAAGTGGTGGTGGTTGATCCTCTTCGTCATCCTCTTCATGGTCAAGAACATCATTCAACAATAAACTATTTTCAACATGCACATGTTCGATCGCGTAAGACTGGATCGCGTCATCATCACGCAACAACAAACTCTGATCATACACAGATTGTTTCTTATAACTTAATAATGTGTTATCAAATAATGTTATCAGTTCTGCTAATTTTCGAAAAGCCGTATGAATTTTTCCCGAAATCATAGTCGCAATAGCATCTTCTAGTTTTAATTGAAACTCATTTAAATTTTCACATGAATAATTGTACATTTTTGACAGCGTATCAGAGGCGTCGGACACCTGACTATAAAAATCAGCACCAGAATTGTAGGGATCCATTATTCCGTATTTTCATTGATATTTAAAATTATGAGAACACATTGTATTATTTCGCATGCGCAATCCGCTTCATGATTTGTTCTTGTGCGAGATGCACGAGAAAATACTATAAATCATTTCGTTGGCTATGGTCAATTCCCATGTAAGAATTAAAAACAAAACATCAAAATTAACACAAATTTGCATGACGGAAGAGGAATACTCCACATGATGTTTGAGGAGGTACCAGTTTTGCATAATATTGCTTTATAAATCGAATAATAATGGAGGACGATGATACCAAGATGATTGAGATTGTGGGGATTAAGGATGGTGAACGTGGGCGATCTTGTTCAATGCATCGTGTCTGCGGAGAATCTTTGTGTGTTGGGATGTTCTTCAGAATCAGAAGGGTCAATATNTGCATCGTGTCTGCGGAGAATCTTTGTGTGTTGGGATGTTCTTCAGAATCAGAAGTGTCAAAATTCTGAATGAGAGCAGAATGCTAGAGGTTGCGATGGCTGTGAACTCTATCCTGATAATTCGAATGAGATGTGTCGTGTTGGCTTCATTAAGAGGATATTCTTCGAAGAATCCCAATTCTTAGATGGCTGTGTAGGTAAAATAATCAAAATATGATGATGCTGATGATCTTCCTCTTAGGAGGAAGATGCACATGAACAAGGCTGTTGCGCTTGCAAAAGTATACTTGACTCAACAGGCTGTGTATGCCAACACTATGATGGAATCAGATGAGGATGATGAAGAGTACTTGAATTTAAACTATAGAATAATAATACTAAGCAATTAATTAAACAATATGCGAAGACACTTTGTGACTTTAATGGTTTAAATATATATTCAATAATAATAATATTGATTTATTTTAAGTTTCTATTGGCTTTTTTTCATTTTATATAATAATATTAAAAAATACCCTTATGATATTACTATCAATCGTCATTTTCAACAGGGTTGTTTGTACCATCATAGTTGAATAGGAGACAATCAAACGTTGTATACACACCAGGTTTATACACAAGTAAACCAATAATGAACAAGTTGAGTGCATCAACTTTTTCCCTCCTGCAAGTATATTAAAGCACGGCCGTCCCATCGACAGGAGGAGAATCTTCAGTAAATGGCCAAGGCCCATGAGGGACGGCATGCCTGAAGGATTGGATGGCTGCTATCATGAGAGGAGAATCAGTGAAAGTAGGTGGACCAAAAGAGACCTGGTAAAGATAGTGCTTGACGACATGCTGCTTCGAAGAACTTTTTTGTTTTGCCATCATTGAGAAATGTTAGCAAAACTCATCACGTGACAGATGGGAAGAGTCTTTGATCACAAAGTCAATCCCATGTGATGCTACAACACATCAAGTCAACTGTCAACAAATTTAAAACTAATTAAACCTCGTCTACAAATAAAATATATAATTCAGATTGAAAAAAAAATAAAGAAAGTATCAATACATCAGGATATATATGTATTGATAAATCAAAAAAATAAAGATCCAAGATCCAATTGCGAGTCACACATCAATAAATTTGCTCACATTATCTTTCTATGGAACAAATCCAAATCTGGGGAACCGAAATTGTGCTGTAGCCTGCTCAGAATTTTGATTTTATATCGATTTGAGGCCGTCAATTGGTCCCCCGATTTATTACAATGCTTGTGGGTCCAGACATACAGTAGCAAGTAAGCTGTTGAATTTGTCAGCATCATAGACTGGCATGTCACATACTAGTACATGCAAGGCTGGTGTACAATACACATGCTGTAGCAACGCATCACCACACAAAACAAACAGATGCATCGCTGATGGCAACAAACTTGCCACCATGATGCACCCCCGACTTGTTGGTCCTGAACTTTTATTGTCATAAGAATACTTTGGACATTTTTTGCATATTGATAAAGCTTATATCATCTAATCGCCTTGTTAGTTTTTGTTATTATGATGCTGTTACGAGCCTTTTTATCAACAAACAACTCTCTTTAAAAATATGAACACAAACTTATATAAATTATCACTCAATTTGGTTCTTGGGAGTGCTTGAATAATGTGGTAGTAATAAATGGCTTTGCAGGAAATGTGTTGTTTTGGATATTAGTTTACTCTATGGTACCTCTAAATGAAATTCTCTGATTTGGTAAAATAATATTCTTGGTGGATATTCAACTTTTTTCAGCAAACATATTCTTATTAACATACCATGTATTATTTAAAAGCTACTACAAAAACAAACTCGAAAAATAAAAATGCACCCCCTGCTCCTCCTCTAAAACTAGATACCCCTCGTCAAGAGGAGCATGCTATACGCTCTAACTTGCCCCTCATAGTTCTCATTTTGTTCCACACATTTTCACATCCATACCACCATAAACAACCCAAAATCTCTTGACTGATGCTGATATATTATCATCAACATTAAAATCATCATCTCCTAGCACATCATTCATCTAGTAAGATAACTTGCTCAAAGCATTCCCCTTCCAATCCAAGCCTTTGCCAAATTCCTAACCACTGCCACACCACCTGCAGCCGCAACTAATGCTACTGCCTTGACTATCTTTCTCTTTGATCCTCCTCCTCCTCCTCCTACAGCTTTGCCATCATTATCCTTAGCCTCTTCTGTCACTGCCATTGACGACGATGCTGTTTCCTTCATTTCTTCTTCCACGGGCACTGGTGGAGTAGGACTAGCAGTAGTTTTGGAGGATATCTTTTCTTTCGTTTCTTGCACTCCCTTCTTTTGTACTTCTTTGATGGCTTTTTCGGTATCTTTCAATAGTTTTTCGCTGGTGACGGCGGCAACTGCCGCAGTCGTAGCGACTGCTACTGGTGCTGCTTCTTCTTCTTCTTCGACTACTGATTCTGCAACTTCCTCTTCCACGGCTGCTACTACCTCTTCTACTTTCTCTTCTTCCACCTTTCACGTACAGATTATAATATAAAATAGGAGTAATGAAACATGGCTTCAATGTCAGATGATAATGATGATAATAATGGCATACGTATCTCTCAAACAATTCAATCTCTCAAAATAATAATAGGGATTTTACTAATCCCACACATGCAACAAAAACAAAGAAACAAAGAAGCAATTATCTAACAAACAAAGAAACAAACAAACAAGCTCACCTCCTCCAAAACAGGCTTGGGACTCATCTCCACCGGAACCGAATCATCCGCCGTCCCCTCATCCATGACCGTCTTTTCTTCTTCCATAATAACACCGGAATACACGCCAAATCCCACCGATCCCAATAGCAAGAGCGAACCGACGGTGGCGTAAAATCCATCAAACAAACTGGAGGTGAGAATGGAGGAGGTGTCCACGACGGAGGACGGATCGGCGAGAAGGTTGAGTGGGCTGCCGAGCGATGATGATGGGTTGAGTTGGTTGAGTGGGTTGAGTGGGCGTGCCGCATTATTGCGAATACCGGTGGATTTTGGGTGGTGTGCGCGCGAGACGATGGAGGGGGAGGAGGGTGCAAATGCAAATGCCATGGAAGAGGCAGTTGTGGAAAGGACTATTGTGGAGGCGGTTGAGAATTTCATTTTGATGCAAGGTTTTTTTAATTGTTGAATTGAATTTATGGACGCTTCTTTGGATTTTTTTGCTTTTACTTATTCCACTAGGCTCTCTACAATAATTGTTATTGTTCTGTGATACTATGTAGGTTAAAATTTTAATTGATTATTCGAATGCCGCCTCTCTTTTATTGCTTCTTTCCCATTGTCTAAAAAATATAATCCGATATGAAGGCTTTTTTCACCCATCGCTCGAGATCTCAACATCATTAATTATTTATCTGCAATCTGCATAGATACCACATGACGCCGGCCTTCAACTTGAAAATGATCAAGCTCTCGTACCGAGGTAATAATATGAAGCAAACAATAGGTTTACCTTTTAACCAAAACGATAGTTTTAGCTATCAAAAAAGACACGTCGGTCTGTCTGGTTGTCTGTCTGTCGGTCATCGGTTAGCCTTTTTTTAGTAGCAGCATAAAAAAATATTATTTCTGTCGACAGATAAGATGATGATGACAATGACCATGGCCAAAAAATAATTCTCAAATGACAACCATGGCGTCCTACCCCCTACTACTTTCGACAGCCTCCACCTTTCACCGCCACCTAATACTCAAGCGCCAACTACTCAACGCGCTATATGTTACACATGCATTTTCCACCGTTTCCACATCAAATAAGCAAGGGCAACGACCGCGACCGCCACGATCAAAATTGAAGAACAATGATGACTCATCACCATCAAATAATAATGAAACCAAAATACCATCTCTAACAAAATCCAAAACCAATTGGAGAGAATGGTTCCAATCCGCCGACTATGATGATCCATGGAGTTCCCATTACTCATTCCAGAATAGTATTCCTGAGGCAACCAACGCTACTAACAGTGGCACTGCCACATCATCGTCGCCATTGAACACTCGAGGTAGTCATCAAGGAAATGATTCGATTTTGAAAAATGTTGAAAATGGTAGTTGGAGAAGACGACGGCATGGTAGGAATTTGGAGCCTTTGGTCATGCAAATTGCGAGTGTGGATCAAAACGACAATGCTGCGGATTATGATATCGCTGCTACTGCAACTGCAACTGCTACCGAGGACAACGACGAGGATAAACCACAAACAACAAATAATAACAAGGACAACAACAACAACAATAAAGAAACACACAAAATGATAATCAATGATAAAAACAAAAACGACAATCTAGCAGTAGAAAGTATCGCAAACGAATCTGCGGAAGCGACCAAGGCAAAAGCGAGACTGAAGTGGCTCGATGGTCAAACTCGATTTTTATGCCGAATGTTGGATGATTTGTATAAAACTGGGATACGGAGGCAGATTGATCGTCCTAGGACGGAGCGGTGTCATCGAGTGAGTTATTTGGTTTGTGCAGTATTTTTTTCGATGAATGTGTTATGTGTATGTGTCTGTGTCTCACATGGATGCATTTAATGTCGTTTGTTTCCTGTTAAAAATGACATTCGTATGCTAATGTACTTATTTAAATCTCACTTGAAACCTTCATGATTTTCAACTCATGATTCAAGATGATTGGAAAATTATTATCAATGAGCCCCAAACCATTGCCCGATAAAGGAGAGGGATTCCAACCAAGCATTACATTCAGTGGACTTGCTCCACGTGCAAATTCAATCCTTGAACGAATGGAACTTTGCAGTCCCATTGAGCTTGAAATAAATAGATTGAAATCAAACACCAATATTATGGACAAAGTTGATGACGATGATAACACAAGCACTGCATTCCCACAATCGTCTTTCCCCCCCGTGGGATCGTATCAGGGAATATACGCTCAATTTCCACATCATTTGACAACAATCAAACATACATTGCCCGCTCCCACTCGCAAAATATACACCATGGTTTTATTATTATATGCCAAGGAATCTGGACCAATTCATGTGGCACAGCAGGCGGAAGATGTTGTATGGTCCATGGTATTGCGAGCAAATCAACAACCACGGCCTTTGCCAGAGAAAGACAATGATGACGAATTCAAACTGGAGAATCTGAATCCTTCAATGGAGCATTGGAATTGTGTGTTGCAATGTTGGTCCATGAGTAAGGATCCAGATCGAGGGTTTCATGCCTATTCCTTTCTAAGATCTTGGGTGCAGTGGAACAATCTGTGTGAAAACAACACAAATTCTCTGGAGATACACTCTCCTACTATTGAATCCTATCAATCCGTATTGCGCGCGTGTCTGTGGAATAAAACTTCAAATGGCAAAGTGGAGGAATTGCGCGCCAGAGAAATTGGTTCGGGTGTGGCAATCCGCTTATGGAAAGATGTGGAAGGACTTTCTAGTAGTAGTAGTAGTAGTAGTAGTAGTAGTCTCTGGAGTTCTTCTTCGTATTCACTTTTATTACGTGCGATATGTCAAACATCCGAACTTCCTTCGACATCCTCCACGCGTCCGGCAGTGACATCCTTCGCGCGTGTCTTTCGAAGATGCTTTAAGGATGGCATGATGACTCATGAGATTTTGCAACTTGCGAGGGATGCCACTACGGATTCGCAATTTTCTCAATTGGTTGGGAAAGATGTGAAATTGGTGGATGACGAGGGGCATTTCGTGTCGGTAGAAGAAATTACAAATCGTGTTCCGTTTGAATGGATGAAGAATAGTGCTCTGTAAAATAATACAATGTTGTTTGATCGTTCTTGATGCAAGCTAGTAACTGCCACAATATAGCCATTTATGCCGCTTAGTGGTATGCAAGGCGATATTATGGGCAGGCTGGGATCACAAGGAGGATCGTCCTCTGATCGTCCTGGAGCTGGTGGGTCGGGAGGATCTGGAATCGACTTCCAGAGTTTGCTTGCTGGAAAATGCCCAAGCTTCGACTGTTTCAGTGTACCTAGACTCCAAAATCGTTGACTTATGCGTTTTGGCGACACGAGAGGAATAGAGTGAAGCCAGAGAGGGGTCCTATTTTGTGATTGCTTTATAGCTAATCAGGATGAGGTTGCTTTGGCTTTTTTCTTCAACTTTGAGTGCCACCTCTGAAATCATCCGAAAGGAAAGCAATATAAGCAACCCAGCCACTCGTCTTGGTATTTCCTCGGCGTTTGCAGCTGTGGCCACTTGAGCTGTTTTTGTGCTTGTTTGGGGGTTATTGTTGCAAAGTAGCTACCACGATACGTGTATATTTGTTTTGGTTCGGTATAGAAATGATAATACAACAATAAATTTGGTGTTCATTAAATCGTTCGTTCATTCTTGATAATATCTTAATTCTTCAATGACTTTGAAATGAGTACATCAATTTTTTTTAGAAAATTGTCAAGTATAATTTGTGATCTGCACTATCTCTTTCCGATAAGCAGCTTCGTTATCTTGCCTAAGCAACAAAGGCGCGCAAATTGATTTTCTTCGCTGCGAATGTCCATGTTAAGATCTCATGAACCGTTCAATGATGATGACGATGATGTAATTGTTCACTTTGATTGTTGGGAAGATGTTTAAGAATGTATTATAATATATTATGTTCACTGTACATGCATTTTGGATTCATACTTTGTTTTCAATACTGTACACAATAATTAGACTGCAACATGATGATGTACAACACTTTGCATGTGTACATGATTTGCGATGCAAGATATCGATGGCACACATGTATTATGATGAATGAGCTAGATCAAATCTTTCTCCGCATTCAACCATTACAATATGCGCCGCCACTGCTGTTTCATCCAGTCCTATTGATGCCACCACCGCCGCCACCACCATCACTAGTATAATTTTCATCGCGATTCAAAACTGAGTTTGGAACAAAATCCCTACGACAGCACGGACAAACTGGCTCTTCTTTCTTTAATAACCACATCAATATACAATCTCTATGAAAGACGTGAAGGCATTCGTCATTGGATGCCCATGTGATATAACAGCCCGGAGTGTAGGATAAGAGGCATATGGCACAGGATGCGGAGACAATGCGCGGTTCGCCGTCATTAAGGGGGAGGAGCGAAGGAGGTGCAGTGGAATCGCATGTGTTGCCATGATTGGTACTGTTTGTTGATTTTAATGAATTGATTAATTTCGCATAAGGGATAGATAGTGCACTGTATTTGTTATCCTCGTCATCGTCGTCATAATCAAATGGGCTAGTCACTTCGTAGAGAGAAGAATATGTAGGGGCATTGTGCGGTCGATCCTGCGGCAGATTATTGTTGGTATGCAATGCAGTAGAATCGGGTATGTTTGAGTGTGGTACGTTTGTTTCTGCCATGGCGGCAGATTCCACTGTTGGAATTGGCACCGGATGAGCAGCATTGTTTGACGAAGATAGAGAAGTATCAGCAGCTTCTCTTTCGTTGGATAAATTTTCAGATGCTGGACCATACGTTGAGTTTGTTGTTTGTGGAGTTGGTATTTCAAGGGGGCTTGATCCGCTTTTATGTTGGAAGGATTCTGTTGTTGACATTGCTTTGTCTTTATTGTAACCCCGTAATGTATCATGATCTATGGTGGCATCCGCATTCCCAATATCCGCCGATGAAGGGGATGCCAGTACTGTTTTTTCATCTCCATTAGTAGTACAATCTGGTTCCATTTCCAAGTGTGTTTGTTGAATAGTTAAATCTGAATCGCTAATAGTATTGTGATTGTTGTCGATATTATTAATATTTCCAAGTTCAATATCACCATCACCAGATGCATCTGTTTGGTCTGTATTTTCCTCTTTTGGAATCAAATGGCATTCTTTCACTTTCTATCAACATGATGATTTTTTGTCGCATGGGATGAGTTTTGCAGTAAGAATAATCAATCGATAGGAAAATAATATATTACAAGAGCAAGAATTAGTATTACAATTGAATTTGGGTGAGAAACAACAGCAACAATAACAAAACAACAAAATCATAATCAAACAACAATAATGAATGAATGAATGAATGAATGAATGAATGAATGAATGAATGAATGAATGAATGAATGAATGAATGAATGAATGAATGAATGAACTAACCATAGAAGTCTCCATCAAAGCCAAAACCAACCTCCTTCCCCTCTCCCTCTTTCTCCGTTCCTCCCTCTCCACCACCATCCTGACACTCATTCCACCCAAAATATCCGTCATGATAACCCTCCTACGACTGGCATTCCCGCTCGAAAGTATTGCACCGAACAATCCCCCTTCGGATCCCATGATGCTACTAATGCCGTCATTATTTCTGCCTCTTGCAGGAGGAGGAGGAGAAGGAGAAATGGATGATGCAAACAATTGTTCCAAAGTTTCCCAATCATGCGTATGCGGTGGTTGCTGTTGTCCTCCTCCATTAGTTGCGGTGGTACTATTCGACCCACCAAATAATAGTTCTAATAGATCAAAAAGACCATTGTCCCCACTGGCATTATTTCCACCCATGACTCCATTCCTGCCCATACCATTTATACTCCCCATACTCCCAATACCATCCATACCACCAACACTGCCCATACCTCCCATACCATTCACACCATCGCTATTACTACGAATCAAATCCAAACTCTCCCTCAACAATCTTGCATTCCTCCTTCGTCTATGCCATGCACATGCCGTGGGCAATAGACAGCATAGGATTAAGAATGCATACCAGCATATGAAGGCGATGAATTCGTAAAAGTCTCGTGTGGTGGGTGCGTTGCTGTCGCTGTTGTTGCCGGTATTGCCCGGTGGATGCTGTGGATAATCATTGTCGTAGTAGGTGTTGCCGAATGGATCATCATTATTGTTATTCGTGTAGGATGATGCATCGTTATCATTATTGTCAATAGTACTGAAAATGCCATTATTATTGTCGTTGTCATTGCCATTGTTATTGCCATCTTTATCATTGTTGCCATCATTATTTTGGAAAGGAGTAAGATCATTCTCGTGTGTTGTGACTTGCACCAATAATGGAGTAGATGTGGGAGCAATGGAGGTGGAAGGTGGATTGGACAAGTCTTGAGCCAATGCTTCCGTCATGTCGATGAGTTCATCGCGGTTGGAGTCAAAGACGTTGTAATTTCTGTGTGGTTGTTGTTTTTGTTTTTGTTGTTGTTGCTGCTGTGGTTGTTGTTGTTGTTTATTGTCATTCATATTTTGCTCGTGGTTATAATTATTTGTTGGTTCTTGTAATTTTCTTTTTTGCGAATGCACTGCTGAGATGCCGTACTTGTTACTATCATTAGTATTTGTTGCAATCGTTCTTTGTTTACCACCACTATCCACATGGCTGCGAAGTGTCGGCCGTGATCGTGCCCGCAGTCTCGACGACGATGGCAAAGATGGCTGCTGCGGTGGTGCATTAAATAATGTGTATTTGTCCACTATGCCATTGACACGATCCGAATAAGATGTGATGTCCAGAGCACCAGCAACAATAATACTGCTATTGCAACCAGTCGCATCATCGTGACAACAATGGCGGTTGCAATTGCTGCAGAGAAATAGCATAGCCATTGATGCAGCTACTGGCATCCACATTTTTGGTGATGGTGAAATGGTGGCTCTCCCTCCTGCTCCGCCGACCATTGCTGATAAAATGATGATGATGATGATGATGATATGATATGTGTGCTTCGTCGTTCTATCTCTCTGCTCGTTTTCTAGGTTGGCCTGTCGCAAAATGGGATTCGTGCCGTTCGCAGGATGGAGCTGGAGATGGAGGCCGTCCGACTGACTCAATGGTGGATGGTGGGGTGCCTGGTTCTTGATCTTGCTTGAGTTATCTTCTAGAGGAGTATTATTTTTTCACATGATGTCTGTGTCAACAACGATGGGCAGGAATGACGAAGAACTAAGCGCGTCAAGGCTGATATATTTTGATAGTGAATGGTATTTATATACTTTAAATAATTAGTATTACCTTTCACGAATGTTAAGCGATGATTACAATACCTAGGAC
>JALLAR010001334.1:0-10068 GCA_036939335.1 Conticribra guillardii
GAAATTATTATTTAAAAAGTTATTATGGCCGAAAGTCCAGCGTCCATAGTTTTCGAGCGTTGGGTGTTTAAAACCGTCCGTCCATATTTTACGCAACTGCTGGTACTGGAATCCATTCCTTTGGTGAAAAAATCTTATTGATAATCTGAATTTTTTCCATAGTCATGGTTGTTGTAATTGATATCCAAAAACGGTATGTTTGGTGACATCAATGACATCATTGTCATTCATTTGATGTTGAATCAATTCAAATATTGCTCCCATGGTAAATCATACTGGATCATAAGTAGTCAAATCCAAAATAGTTTTTTATTGACTCGAATCAAAATACAAAAAGTTCAAATCATTTACTTTTTTCAGCATAGTGTAAAATTGGAATTCGACAATCTCGATGAATACCATATAAACTCAAAATTCCGAACCTGCTACATGACTATTCACTCACTGGAAAAGGTGGAGCAGGGCCGGAATTTTGAGTTTTCGTGGTTTTCATCAAGACCACCATTGGCCTGCAGAATCGCGCACATCTACTGACAATCAGACATACGGTAGTATCTACCTACTCAGTGGCTAAAAGATAAGGGGGTCCTAAATTAAGGATCGGCCATTTCCTCCTGAATTAAGGAGCATTTTTTGATGGGGTATCCACTAGATACCCCTGTAGAAAATGTACTATCATCTACACAGGTAAGATGCTGACCATGGGGTTTATTTCTAAAAAGCGGCAAAAATCACAGTGACCTGCTAGTCGTAGGAGCTATAGACTATGATTATCAAATTCCTCACCCTTTGATTGGTCTAGTACAATGCTCTAATTCTAATAAATATATTACAATGATATTATTTTCCTAATTTAAGTTTTTGATGATGGTTTGGGTGTTGGAAATGAGGTTGGACAATGGGCAAGGGTGGGTTTGATTTCAATGGAAAATTGCCTCCTGTTGCCTTCCAGCAACAAACCGAAGTAGTTTAAAGTGTGTGTAGTGAGTGTCTATCCCATACACATTTAAATTGACACGTATGTACATCATAGTATCTCTTAGATCTTGTCGTAACTTTTGGCGATGCAAAAAACTCTGGGCACGATTCGTGAGAAGTACTTAGTTGGATCAGCTCGCATAGATTTACATGTGTGTGCACATATTGTATTGCTGATAATTACAAGAAGTTAGCATGTGTAATTCTCCGCCTCATGTTTTTGAGCGATGATCATGATTGTGATCATCATGCTCACAAATGTAAACCGCCCACAAACATGGTATTTTTTATCACCACATCTTGCCGTAGTATGTCTGCAACACTTGACAAGTGATAAAAAATAGAGTAATAATCTTACATTATGTAAAAGTGATAAATTACTTGTGGGGGTTACGGTCACTAGTGGGGGTTATGCTGGATCTCATAGAAAATTGTATTGGTCCAATGTAGGAATTAAACAAACAGAATCACTTTGGAAAGTGATCCTCTTTGTCTGGCCGTAAACCATCATATCAACCATCATATCATACTATTCCTACATGACGGGCAAAAACAAAAACAATTGGCAATGACCGTCACATTTTTTCATACAACAATTAACATGAGAA
Organism: Conticribra guillardii; assembly: GCA_036939335.1. Taxonomy (NCBI): domain Eukaryota; phylum Bacillariophyta; class Thalassiosirophyceae; order Thalassiosirales; family Thalassiosiraceae; genus Conticribra; species Conticribra guillardii. The sequence continues at coordinate 1,587 of JALLAR010001334.1, forward strand.
AGCATTTGGCCTACTGAGGACTCAGAGTTTTTACATGTATGTACATAAACATTTTTTTGACATTATACTATCAAACAAACAGGATCACTTTTTCATGTAGTAAAAAGTGTACAATATTTCACTTGTGGGGGTTATTGCCAAAAAGGCCAAAAAGCACTCTTTTTAGTGTGCTTTTTGACTTGATTCTGAGCCATAAATGGCTTATTTGAGGCGACAGAATCTCAGAAGACAGGCTGGACCAATGCTAAATACAAATAAAATCAAGGGAAATACTCTGGTTGAAGCAAAGATATGGGGTCTAAAAAGCCTGTTTGATTTTTTATAACCCCCACAAGTAATTTATCACTTGTAGAGATACGATATGATATTATTGTACAAGATAGTCACCTGTCATTCACCTCTAATTGTCAATCAACTGCCGATGTATGCAACAATCAACCTCTCCGTGCTGCCGGCCTCTAGCTATGGGCTCTGGGCCGCAATGGCACCAGCAGATCCTTGTATTTGTGCCCTTCGCATCATTTGTTGCTGTGGGCACAATTGCACCAGCAGTTCCTCATATTGGTGCCAGTTGCAGTGGTGATCCCACAGAGACCGCAGCCGTTGTCATCTAAGTCACCGTGTGTGATGCTCTAATGAACTAGTAATACAAATCATTTTAATTGGTTATGCGTTCAACTAAATGATGATAACACACAATACAGCGTGTCATGGCATGATCTATACATGCGCTGAATTAAAATTAAAAAATAAACTCATTTATATTGCTATTAGTAATAGTTTACTGCATCTGCAAGGACACCATTGTCATCGTCATACTTGTGGTATTTCACCTTGTTGCATACAAACTAAACCATTGCATCTTGCGCATGTCAAATATACTCAGATTTGTTGATAGGTAGTGTAATAATGTCTTTTTGCAGCAAGTTCAGATATACCAAAAAAAGTCTCAATCTCCGGACATTTTCAAGATCTCAACAATCCACTATGCATTCTCTTGTGCATGCAATGAGCCATACAATCAGGAATACTCTTTTTGTGGCCATGCTTTCCTCACTGTAGCATCAGGTAGGTTCTGGAAGGCAGTGATTGTCCAATGGACAATCATTTCCCTTGATGGGGGTGACAGAGTGACACCATCAACAAGACCTTCATCTAGATCTAGCATCCATCATGTCATTTCTTCTTGAGCAATGGGAGGATTGGCAATCCCCCCATTGCTCGAGAAGAAATGACATGATGGGTTTATTTAAACCCACATCAAGAGGTGTGCCCCATGCAAATTAGGGTGTGCTCGACCTCTACACCCAAGTTTTGAATCTTGTTCGGCCGATGTCATCATATGGCATTGGTACAAATCAAGAATAAGCAACGGGACAATGTCAGCCGGAGTGGTACTCACATGTGGCTTGAGTACTCCTTCAACCCATTGAAGCAATGCCCTTTCATCTATCCATGCCTTCTTTTGGCAAGAATAGATGCAGACCGGTGGAAATATGGGGGATTCATGTGACACGATACGGCCATCAGGTTCACCCTTAAATAGTAGTAGCATGGGACAGAGAGAAGTCCCATCTCTGCAGATTGTTGGAATGAATGCTGCTCTCTTGGTGTCACTTGTGAAAATGAGCATGTTGATGCAATTTTGTCCCTGTTTAGCCAATGTTTTATGCAAATGGTGAGTGAAAAAATAGGGGTCTGGTCCATATTCATTATAGTATACTTTGGATCCTGATTCTTTCCCTTGTATTTTACCTGGGCTATATTGTTGATGTAGTCAAGTGCTTCCGCAATAGTAGTCTCAGCTGGTGGTCACTGATACTTCGTAGTTCCCATGCAATAGATCAAGCTGTTTGCCTTTAGCCACCAGGATGTGAACGCAGTTTTTGCTTTTGCAGACTTCTCCTGAAATTCATAGCAGATTAGGCTTGCCTTCTGGATGACCATACTGTGGGTAACACTCATCCCCTGTTCCCGTAACTCAAAGATGTATCACAGGAGGACATCTTCTGCGCATAAAAACACTAGGCTAGACTAGGTGCTGGTCACAGAGTATAGTGCACACGGGGGGCGGTAAGTTCTACGTGGATGTACAATGCCTGCGCGTTATGCACCGTGGGATACAGATACGGTAGTAAGAATTGGACAAAAACAATCTGGGATCCTTGAAATGCACACCGTAGCAGACAACATACGGTACGTACAATAGTTGAACTTTGACTGCGAAAATCACAAAGTATGGTACATGTACAGAGGCCAGGACAGACCATTTTTTGTCACACTGCATTTTTCTCTTGCAAGAATTTTTTGGTCACCTGTTTGCTTCTTCCACTGGCCCAAGGTTGTGCCCAAAGTTGTATCCAAAATAATAGTTAACAGCTATCTTCTCACAAACAGACGGTTTATTCACTTTGCACTTTATTGTATCCATGATCCTCTTCACCTTTAATATTATGAAGTGGTCTCACCACATCCCAATGCACTTGGTAAATATATATATATATATCTTTTATTTGACTTCTCGTCTGTATTTTCTTCGTGTTTTGGGCTAGGGTAAAAATTAGAATTTTGGTGTGCCTTGTGTTATATTTATAGCCATAGTGCTTTAAAACATATTTATGTGTGTGTGCTGAAAGGAGGAAGAAGAAGAGCTAGCTCCTCTCCTGTGCACGTGTAATATGTCAGTGCCGGCCACTTTATTATTATGATAATTGAGAAACAACTACAATGTAGAGATAAATTATTGATAGAGATAAAGAAATGAAATGCTATGCAAAAAACATTCCAACATTTTTTATTTGTATGAGCTGGACACACAAACTTGATGGACTCCTCTCTTTCTCTTGCATTTGTAGTTGTGTGCATGTCCCAATCAATGACAAAGGATGTGATTTAATCTTCTGATATTGTAGTATTTGTAGTATTGTAGTAGATACCATAATGCATTGATGCTTTTGTTGGCTTTTGCTTTTCAATTTTTTATCCAAAATATCATCTCAAAATGCAAGAAAAGGAATTGAAAAAATATGAGGATTTCTGGAGGGTTTTCTTGAAAGCGTTTTTGGCAAGACCCAGCCCAGAGGAAGTTCTCGACTTTTTTGGCCACTGGGGGCCATTCTAGTACTGCATGTAGTAGTACATCATACGCAGTACGCCGAGATTTCTTGATGTTTTTTGGGTTACTCCATGAGAAAGTACGCAACACAATAATTGTTTGAAACTTGAAACTCCATCCAGTATTGTTGGTCTTGTTGCCAAAAATTAGTCGGAAGAATTCTTTGACTTATTGTCTAACTTTTTGTTTGAAGGAGGCGAGGGGATGGAATACAATGACCTTGCCTTGCTTGCTTCATTCATGGCATCAACACACTCAACACCCGTTTTCATTATTCTCTCCCTCTTGCAATAGATATTGCTTCTGTCGCCGTTGCAAAATATCATACTATCCAATAGCAAATCATAGTCACCATCCGTAATGCAGCGAAAAGACGTGTACGAGTCCGAATCGGACGATGATGAAGTTCCACCTCCACCACCACCTCCGCATCTCCAACTTCTGGCCCAAACGAGATACATGAATACCGTCACTCAATTCTTAGAGACCGATGACCAAAAAAGTCTTGCCTCTACGTCTCAATTCCTCCATGACTGGCATGATGCCGCCACGCAAGAAGGAGTAAACAAAGAAACAAGGACGAGCGGTGGCCAGAAATATGAGGTGGAAACCGATGAAGAGAGCATCACCTCCAGCGAACGAAACACCCCAATCTCATTGTATATGGCACCTAACGATAATTCTGTCGCTGGAGGAAAACCTGTCTTGGTCATCGGTCGCTCGAGTCATGTGCGATGTGATAGTGTCAGCAGCAATAACAGCGACATGCAGCAAATTTCTTTGGAATCCTTTGAAAACAATGGTCAGACGAGCTGTAGTAATCTTCTTAGGAAACACGAGACGCATATTGATTTTTTCCCTACTGCACTGGACGGTGGTATTTGCGAAGAAGAAACTCCTTTTGACGAAATGATCTCGCCATTGTCGACTGCTCCATTATTTCCTGAAATTCCAGCCAAAGTGATACAATCTTCCTCGGTGGCCGGAGACGTTGGCTTGCAATCTGAAACCAGAACATCTCCAAATAAAGACGATGAAAGGGAAGAGGTTGTCACTGATGTTTTGCAAAGATTTACCGATGTGACATTATTTGAGGCCCCGCTCATGCTAACTAGTTACATGCATCGACTAATCGGAAGGGTTAGAGGCACTCTGACAGACGATGGTGAAATCAAAAAGAAGAAGAAGGAAAAGGATAATATTGATGCCGTGGTATTATCTGGTTTCAAATCATATGGCCGCCAGAGAGGTGAAGGTGAAGAGGAGATGAGCATTGAAGATTTAATTTTTTCTGGCTTCACGCGTGGATTAAGTGATAAAATTCGCGATGTAAAGAAAAAAGAAGAACTGGACGAAGATGATATGGAGCAATTGATAATGTCTAGTCTTTTGAAAGGGAAAGTTATACATGATAATAGGGCCCAGACAACCTTGAAAAATACAAACAAAGTGGATGATCAATGGCCAATCAAGATAGGGAATAAGTATTATTCGCATGATGAGGCCATGGAAATGTGGACGAGGGCGAAGAAAAGGTCGGGAGACGAAGCTCCAGTCTCAGCTGTTGATCCATCTGAATTGAAGGATGTTGTTTTGGCTGAAATAATGGCAGAGCGCTTGATGGAATACAAGAAAAACAATGCATCCAATTGGAACAGTAGTAGACCAAAATCGTGCGGAGATGATGAGTATACAAAACCTGCTGGTGTGAATAGCACTTCCTTGGAGTTCAAGAAGAACAACTCTACCAACTGGGCCAATTTTCAAGGAAACCTAGCTGATGTATATTCGAATCCTCCTATTGCCAATACTGCTTCTTCGGCATTTAAAAATTGCAACAAGAAATTGGACGAAGTTGTGTCACTAGATGAACTTATCACGAGATGCCAAAATCAACAAAATGGATTAAAGTGCGATGACGAATCGACTGAAGTTGTGGACAACGTCAGAAGACAGGAAATTTTGCAGATGCCTCAATCGAAGGGCTCACTCAAGATGTTCAGCGAGAAGGTCCAAAGTAAAAATGTTGTTGTTAATAGAGGAAGCTCCGAAACATCAAGGTCCCAACTGGGAGCAATTTCTGAGCGGACCACGCAAGCAAGAAATTTACCAAAGAAGAAGAATCTTCTGAATGATTCGAATACAAACCATGACAATAAAAAAGCACCTGTGAATGCAGTAAATGATGAAGCTGAACAGCTGGTGCCTAGTGACGGAATGTCGTGCCTTGGGACTTCGTACGGGGTAGAAGTGCCATCAATGCATGGTACAAACTGTAAACTTATCAAAGGGGGAAAAAAAGAATACGAATCGGTATTGGGCTCGCAATTTGGGACAGAAGTGCTACTCAAGCCAGAGAAAGTAGTCACTGCACGCAGACCACGTACTCTTGCTTCCCATAACATGAATGTTAAAGGCAAACCAAAACTATCATTAAAAACAAGCAGCTTTTCTGGCGTAGTTGCGAATGTTAGGGGCTCAACTCTGAAAAAGGAAAAAGTAAAGGCTCCACCTGTACCTGAGGTGAAAGTAAAAACTCTCAAGACAAACCTTGCTTTGAAAACGAAGCTTGGTATCAAAAAGACTTCGAAGGCCTAGTCAAAGATGGGGGGTATTTAATCAAGGCACGGAAATCAGTCTTAGAAATAAAAGTGTAATGTACAGTTTAAAACGTGGCAACATGATTATGATTTATTTGCATCAGGTGCAATAGTAATTGATAGGTGGATAGTGCAGAAGAAAATAACAATACTCATGGTTGCCTAAATATTGGAAGCACTCGTGTAAAAATAATAATGGTGGACTAACACTTCTGTTTACTTACAATACACTTGTGAAAGAAGCTTACAGAGCAGTGGGGACACTTATCTTCCCTTTTTGCACTGAGATTACACATATTTTCTTATTGAAACAGAGGACTATGACTCCTCAATCAAAGAGAATTTGATGCGCAGGTAACAAACATTTTCAACTTGAAACACAAGCTCATTTAGATTTTGACTCACTATAAATTTTATTCCAATCCATACAATACGCTCTAACCATAACAATATGCCTGAAAGGGGATTGCACCTTTGATGAAGAAAGTAAGCAGTAATAAATTTCTTTCCGTAGAAATAGTTACCTCAAATATCAAATGTGTACCTACTCCACCATTTTGCGGTATAAACCCAAGACAAACTCTTCGGCATCTTCATCCAGCACTGACTTCATCTCTTTCAGCATGGAAATAGTTTTGCATCCTTCTTCGTTGCCCAATTCTTTCATAATGAACTCAGTGAGGGTCGATTCTTCTTCACCCAAGTAATCAACAATTTGAGCTGTAACAAATTGTTTCAGTGAATCTGGAGACGTTGCTGGGGTAGATGACAGGGGGGGAAACATGGAATTTTCGGAGAGAATATCCTCCTTGGTAGTGTGTCGAACAAATGCAGTCGCAGCAGCCTTGTCTGCTGCTTCATTTGCAGCACGTATTTCACTCAAGCTTTGACCTCCTTCAACATCTAACCTAGGCTTTCGCACATTGATGTCGCGATTTGCCTCTGATGGGACAAACTTTCGTTTCTTGATCTCGCTACCAGATGGCGTCTCTTCGTTCGCTGGCTCTTTTGGTGCATTTGCATCAGTGCCAGCTGAAGTATCAGTGCCGCGTGTCATCCAAGCTGGAAGATTTGACACGCCACGGCGACCACTGTCCTCCATTGGTAGAGCATTTCCAGTATCATTTGGTTGTGGTGGAGCAACGGCAGTAGTAGTGGCACCACCCTCAGCACCCTGTTGTTGCTGCTGCTGCTGTTGTTGTTGTTGCTGCTGCCTGCGCATTGCTCGTCCCTTTCTTCCCTGTTCTACCAGCTCTTTCACCTTCTTCTCCATTCTATCCATAATGATATCTACCCTTCGCTTCCTACTCTTGACATCTCGATCTTCCAAACTTCGTTTGAATTCTAGGACTGCATTAATAACATCAGGTGCGTTGAGTGGATCTGCGTCCTCATCATATGCACCTCCACCAGCTGCGGCTGCAACTTTATCCTTATCAAACCTTAGTTCATTATTCCCATCAGCGGACTCTTCATTTTCAGTTCCAACGGCGGCGGCAGCATGACCACCCCAACTAGTACTTGCACTGGACAGTATAGGTGTTGAGGTAGCTGCAGACGTTGAAGAAAGAGATTGCTCATAACGAAGGCGCAGCGCCGTCAAATTTTCCAACAAACGAAACACACAAGTTGGATCCTGAGGAGTAGGCTCTTCCATAGGAATTTTCAGATCCGGAGGAGGCGGATTGGGAATATTATAACTTGCCAGGTGATAAACTTGCATATTCTCGATTTGTCGAAGAGTTTCTTTGTGCTGAGCTTCTATTTCCTTTTTCTTTTCGGGGTCTTCTTCTGTATTTTCATTTGCTGCAGTGTTTTCATCGGGGTTTGGTTTTTGTTCAGTTTCAGCAGCTGTTTCGTCTGTTACTTCTTGTCCATCTTTGTTCGCGTCATCATTTCCTTCGACATTGATCCCCACACTAGTTTGAGTTTCTTTTGGAATTTCCCCCTTGCTTCGAATCAAAGCCAACAATCCCCCGGCAAAATTCTTAGCGCCATGAAAATGTCCCAGCTTGATAACAGCCACACCTCCATCAGCACCCTTCCATCTCAATGATTCCTTTGCCAACTCTTCTTCTTCCTTGGTCGCCTGTTTATTTGAAGACTCCAACAATGAAACTGGAAGACCCCGCTCCTTCATTCGTCTACGCTCGTCATTCAGCGCGGGGGCGCAACATCCGAGGTGGACAGTGCGAGCCGACCCACATGGAAAGGCAGCATCACGCAAGATTCGAATCCCGCGTAAAAAAGGTGGCAAATGTGTCAATACCACTGTTTGGGCGGCGTTTCCGTGATGGAAATTCAATTGCGGCGGTGCCATAGGCAGAGGCGGAGGCGGAGCTAAGGTGCCTGGAGGAGGTAGGTACGGCGCGGGAGGTGGGACGAGACCGGGTGGTGGAAGACCAATGGGCATTGGTGGCATGTTCGGTGGCGGAACGCCAGGGGGTAGAGGGGGCGGGGGAGGGAACTGTGGAGGTGGGGCGTTCATTGTGTTCTGCTTTGAAATGGCTTATTATTCTGTATCTTATCTGATGGCGACAATGGCCATTGTCGGACGATTTTTAATTTTTAAATACTATCTTTTCTCGTTTGGTGCAAGTTCCGGCGATTACAGGAACTTTTGGGAACTTATAAAATTTGATCCAACGCCGGACAGACGCAACGTCAGAAAATTCATTTTCCGGATTTTTATCGGGTGTAACTTACGGGAACTTTTTACCGTAAGTTCCAAACCAAATATTAATTTCCACGGAACTTCCGGATATTT
>JALLAR010001335.1:0-10582 GCA_036939335.1 Conticribra guillardii
CTAATTTCGGATCGAGAAATAATAACGGTACTACTACTGCTACCACCACCACCACCACCAACAACACCGTCATGACATCCTCCTCCTCCTCGTCTCCTCGAACCACCTATCGATCATTGCTACCCACCATTATATCATCATCCTCTTCTTATTCTCCGGGAGGAGGATCGAGAAGCAGCCATCGCGATTCGGATGAGGAGTATGATGTTCCCACTGCGTTGACGACGACGACGGAGGAGGAGGAGGAGGAGAATGATTATGTTATAATGATGCGTAGTAATGGAGGAGGAATAGGAGGAGGAGGAATAGGAGAAGTACTGCTGGAATTGCCAACTTTGCCAGGGGATATTACTGCTGCTACTACTGCTGCTACTGCTACTACCAGCACCAGCACTAGGAGCAGTAGCAGTAACAACAATAATACTCCAGCATCGCCAAGAGCGGATGGATTACGACGCAGGGCTGCGTCCATATCATCATCCACTTCCTCCCCCGATAGACAACAGCAGCATCGACAACATTCATCATTATTGGAACAACAGCATAATGCATTGTTGGCAACAATGCGTGGCGGTGGTTCCAACTCTTTTTCCTCTGCCTCCTCTTCCAACAATTCGTCGCCATCGTCATTGTCCTCTCGATATATCAACAACAACAACAACAACAACAATAATACTGTTACCACCAGCAATGGTACTCTCCCCGGCATGTCTCCTGTTCGTACGACTACCAGTGCATTTGGTAGGAGAACAGCCACCAATCCTTCATCGTCCCCTCCGCACACTCCTGTACAAAGTAGTCGTCGTGTCCAACAACAACCCACGGTACTGCTACCATCCTCTTCTTCGCCACCATCCATGTCATCCTCTCTTGCGTACTCTTCCCAATCTTCTTCTTCTTCCTCCTCCTCCTCCTCCTCTTCTTCTTCTAATGGGGAGGAAATACAATTGACACCCGAAAACAATCATCATCATCATCATCATCGTGGTGCTATTAATCAATCAAGGGAACAACAACGAGTAGGAGCTCGACAACGAAGAGGAGGAGCAAGACGAGAATCAGGAACAACCGCAGCCGCTGCCAATAATTATAATTCTGGAGCAACCACATTGATCCAACGCGCGATACAGATGCAAATGCGTCAAAGCGAACGAATGAATTCTTCCCTCTCTCGTCATAGTAATAGTAGTGGTAGTCGTCGTCGTCGTTCTTCTGGTCAAGGAAGTACTACTAATAGAAATGAAAATGATGATGATAATGACAATTCTACATCTTCTTCCGAGGATGATAGTGACAATGATAGCGACGATGACGAAGACTTCGAAGATAGCGATGGCGACAATGAAAACCCTCCACCCCTCGATGGAAATTCCTCCACCTCTTCCTCCTCTTTCGAAGGAGACGTCGATCCCTACTACTACAGCAATGGTGGATGCACGCAAAAAAATCTCTATTTTGTGGCACGCCTATCGTTTGTTTTGGGATTGCTCCACGTATTCATACTATTGTGCTTGCATGTCACGTACGTGGGACCGTACGCATTTCGTAAAACGAAAATGTTCCCCGGAAAGAGGCTGTTGGCGAGGGGATTGCGTCATTATTTGCGTGGCAATAATAATTATGGTGTTCGCGTTGTTGATGATGACAGCCGTTGGGGACATGGTATTTTTCGTTGGATGGAGGAAAACGACAAAGTGGACGGTGATGTCGAGCCAGATCCAATGATTAATTGCATTTCGTATGCATTGTCTTCTCGATCGGTGGAGGAACGTGGGGACTACTTTGCCATGTTCGGAAGTGGGGAAAGCAATGATATCAGACGAAGGAGGCGCCTTAGTACGGCTATTGACGATTACCAAGACTCGCTGAACTATATCGACGATGAATATCCAGGATTCAATGGCTTTGGGGATGATTTCACCTTTTCCGAAACCGGATTGTTTGTGGCACATGGCAGCGAGTATATCAATCACCGATCAATGCCAGAAGCAACCTCGTCGTTGTCCAAATTGGGTTCTCCTTTGTTGGGGAAGGATGAGATTCTCCAAATCAAAATATTGTACGGTGGTAAATGTACCGGCCAGTGCTCTCGCGTTCGTAATGTGAAATACTCGAACGAATCAACACAACCTCCTTCACAATCATCGTCGGAAGGGGAAACTGCCAGTACCAGTAAGGCAGGGGAAGAAAAATCTGGAACAAAATCGCGTTCCTTACACACCATATCCGTATTAGTGGATGGAAAAGAAAACGACAAAGGAGACTGGAGTGATACGGCGGGTTTCCGTCTTCGTGGGCGTAAAAGACACACGCAGCAAACTATCGACGAATCAAACTCTTTGGATCAAGGCACAATTGTTGAGGATGATGCACTACATACTATTTCAGAGAGTTTTGATAAGATTGAGGGCATTCTTGAAGAAGCCTCTCGAAAATTGCAAAAGTCGAACACGCTGGCAGCTTCTCCTAGTGCGAGCAGTGGGCAACGGTATCAAAGTGATGAGAAATCTAACAATTGGTCTCCCCTACAGCAACGGCGTTTAGATGGTACTAGTGACAGAGATGACCCTGCTCAGGATGATGCAGATGAATTTTCAACTCCAACTTTTTGGGAAGAACCGCACTACCGGTTTTCAATTGACGATGCTTTGTTGCACATGGATGCGAAAACAGCTTTGTTACATAATATTACTGTCGTCAATGTGACTGTTACTGAGAGATGCCTCAGCACTGGATCTGATGACGGAAAGTAAGTGTGTCCAATTTACTTGAAATTTTCTTCTGTTTCTTGTGAACATTGCCAACTCTATTGAGAAATGCCGCTCACTCTCTCGTTGTCATTGGTAACTCTACCTAGGTTGTCATTTCTGACAGCAATTGGAGAGTTTCTTTCCCAAATATATGGCATGGATTCTGTAATTATCAATCAATTCATGTATGGAATCAGATCTCCTAATGGGTCATTGCAGGGAGGGCACATGCAATCAATGGAAACAAAAGAGCGTTGGGGATGGCGAAAAGATCAGCTAGATGCATATGAATTCAATTGGTCATTTCTTGAATGGGTGTTTAGAAAAATTGGTATGTTTTGATGTTTCGTGTGTTTTGAGTTTTATTTACTCAGCTTGTTCTCACAAGGTACTTTGTTTGTTTGTTTGAATAGGGATATTATCAATGTCATTCCTTTCATTCTTTCTAATAACCTCCGTGACATCACTTATTGTGAGAGTGCTGACATCATCTGGTGTCGTACTGATGTTTCCATTATTCGCTTGCTTTCGAACATTTGGTTTGCCTGGGGCGGATGAACGAATCCTCGCTCTTTCATATCCTTGGATAGGTAATTCTTGCCCATTCGTATCTTTTAAATGACAAAAAGTGAATTTGAATACTCGTGTGTTTTGATGTGCCAAATTTTGAGCGCTTCTTTTTACTAGATTTTTTTTCGCAATTTCTCTTGATCCATACGGCGGTATCTACTTAGGACACGCACGCGGGGCCATTGCACACCAACAAATTCATCCACAGAGTGAGTATCTTGCCTTTTGTTTTGCCTAAACTGCCATCAGTTTTAGCTGGATCTTACCCTTTCTCTTTGAACATCTGCGACTCTTGCCACCTAGGTCATCTCGTCTGGGCACATATTACAAAGATAATATTGTACTATGTGATGTATGAAGCATGTCAGGCAGCTTGGAGCGTTGTACTCTATGCAAAAAGCATTCCTGAGGCATTACCTGTATGGATTTATGGCTTCGCGATGATATGGGAGTACTTCAGTATGGTTTTTGTTCGTAGTGCACTAAGGTATGCTTCTTTGTTGGAGATGCATGTGCTTGCTATTTATTTATTTGTTTTTACTTCTGCCAATTCCATTTTTTATCTCATCTATCGTCGTGTGTTGTCGCGATCCATCCCCCAATAGTGTTCACTACTTTCCAAGAGCAACTCTTTTGTATTTTGTGCTTTACCACATTTACTTTTACTCAATACCATATGGGTACTTTGACGTGGCATTAATACCATTATTTCTATTCATGATGCACACAATGATTTACACAATTCTAGCTTTAGAAGCGCCAAATGCTGCTAGGGGAACAATCAGTGTCGAGTGTCCTCGTGAAGTTTACAACCGTTTGAGCTGGCCGGAATGGAATGCACAATTGCCAAGCGAGTGGACTATGTTTCTCCCATTGAACTCTCGCCAAACACCTCTACATGATCAAGAAATTCCAGATGGTGGAGCTGCAAGTAATGTGTTGAACAGCGCTGGGGAGGGTGCAATTAACAACAGTAACACTATCTCTCATAGCGCATAGACATGGCGAATATTAATAGAGACAACACACTAAAACCCTAGAAACCTTGAAACACCAGCGAGTCGTGATTCACAATACCACCCAACTTTATTTTATCGTTTTTTTTTCAGATATCAAGCAAGGCAAAACATATTCTACCTTGTAAAATGGCTGTTGACACAGAGCCACCCCTAATTTTCTGGTTTTATCATACTCAGTAGGATGCTTCGGTATGCCATCACAAGGTATACACCAAAAACCAGACCAATACGAAGAAACTGAAATTGTTTAATGTTCGGATAATTTCTACTCTAGATTTGCTACTACTTGGTTCATTTTTATCAAATCTATCATTCGAGAGATGAGCATTTCCTTGACATAAAATGATTCGGCTCAGTCTTGTGATGCGACACAAGCGCTACATCACACATAAAATCCTTGCACTTTTTAGTACGCATCACCATGTCTAAGTGCACATGATCTCCAATACATTTTTTTAAAGGATTTTCATGGCCACCCCTTTTATACAAGCACAGTGTGAAATACAAACTCCTTTCAAAATTGTGACACAAGTGGAGATGTCTACAAATGCTCGGCCAAATTCTTGAGAGCTGTTTTCATAAGAAGAGAGGCTGGCGTCTTCTCATCATCATCATCGTCATCGTCATCATGTACTCCTTTTGAGAATGTTGCCTTGGTCAACGCTGTCATAACACCCTCATTCTTCACCATCAAGTGCCGCGTTGAAGCTTCCTTCGTCAATCGTTCCAATGAAGATATAGCACAAGTCCTCAACTCATCATCATTGATGCCATCCAACAATGCCAATGTTGCCAATGCGTCTAATAAACCATCATGCTCCGCCATTGGCTTTCTATTTTCAGAAAGTGATGCTTGCATCTTGAGTGCTTCAGCAATGCAAGTTGTTTTGGTCCATTGTGATGCAGTTGTGAGAGCTTTTAGTAGAGATAGATGGCATGACATAGGATGATGAATATCTGCTGATAGCCACTCTAATGCACGCGCAGAATATGCGCGTACATCTGCACTGTAATCTGTCAATACAGAATGTGCAAGAGATGCTAGCAACTTCGGGTGATTTCCCATGTTTTCTACCGTGTCATCTGCATTGTTCCTTGCCATATTGAAAAGTGCCTCGGCAGCATTAACGCGTGCTTCATCGATAGGATCATTGAGCAGAACTTTCCTCAATGCTTCTAGAATTCCTCCATCACAATGCCTAGACATAACTGCAGTGTTTGCATATGTGCATGCCAGTGTAAATAGGGCTGCAGATGCATACCGCCGGGTGAAAGGGGACACATCTGATAACAAATGGATCAGTGTATCAAGAAGTTGGTCCTGATTCACCATGTGCACCTATTATTATTTGAAAAGTCGTGATATAAAGCAATTATAGAAACAAAGACAATGTTAGAACAGCAAAAGTATCTAATATTGTTGGTACAGAGGATGCAGCAAAATTCACAACACTATGACGAACCTTGTTTTCTTCTGCGTATGCCAAGTTCATAATGACAATTGCTGCATGTTCTCGTGCTTCGTCAATTGGATCAAAGTTTGCAATATTGATGACTGCATCGAGAAGTCCTGGATGGTAAACAAGCATGATTTTGTTTTCTTCTGCACAAGCAAGGTTCACTATGACGGCAATTGCATCAACTCTACGTGATATTTCCTCTTCATCGTCAATAGAATGAGGCTTCTTAGTCATTTGATAAAGGAGGGCATCCACTAAGCCAGGTTGCTGCGCCAATTGTTCCATTGCAGAAAGTACACGCGAAAAATATCTCAAAATTTTCAGTACCATTCTAACAGCAAGAGGGCATATTATGCTTTCCTCACGATCATCACCATAATATTCATCTGATGCCACAAGTTCCCGTTGAGGCTCCTGAAAATGAAAAATATCTTCGTTCTCTCGAGAATTGTCTTCTCCTTGCTCAAAGGGACCGTTTCCCATATTCATAGAGTTATTCATATTACTGCCCCTCATTTCCTCTTTATCATACATGGTACTTTCTAAATAATTGATATCATCAGCTGAATGTTGATGTCCCTCATACTGATTTTGTTGGAAAGACCCAACAGTTCCATCATAACCATATCCATCATCTTTTTCTTCATATTGCCCTCCAGACATTCCACCGATGTTGGCAACATTCATCGCTGAGTGAAATTGCATGTTGCTTCCATTCTGACCGTCCCAATTGGCAGTATGTTCTCCTGGATGACCTTGGGCGTAGTAACCGCTCTCCTCGGTATGAGCTCTCTCTGAATACTCTTGTTGCCCAGATTGATTGAATGCAGGTGCATTTCCATCGTATCCACTAGGAGCTTGAGGATCATAGCCCTCGTAATTTTGTCCACCTTCATTGAACTCAACAGCTCCTTGATGGAAAGTGTTGTTAGCATCTTCATATTCATTGCCAACAGGAGGCTGGGCGTTAAAATATTCCTCGTCGACTTCGTTATACTCATCAAACCCACCAATTCCATGATGAGGCATGTTGTTCACATCTTCGTATTCATTGCCAGCAAGAGGTTGGGCGTTGAATTCTCCCTGGTTCCCTTCATTGTCATCTTCAAACCCACCAATTCCATGATGAGGCATATCGTTCACATCTTTGTATTCATTGTCAGCACGAGGTTGGGCGTTGAATTTTTCCTGTTCGTCTTCATTGTCATCGTCAAACCCACCAATTCCATGATGAGGCATATTGTTCACATCTTCATATTCATTACCAGCAAGAGGTTGAGTGTTGAATCCCTGATTGTCTTCGTCGTCATCGTCAAATCCACCAATTCCATGATGAGGCGTGTTGTTAACATCTTCACATTCATTACCAACAGGAGGTTGAGTGTTGAATTCTCCCTGATTGCCTTCATCGTCATCGTCAAATCCACCAATTCCATGATGAGGCGCGTTGTTAACATCCTCATTTTCATTACCAGCAAGAGGTTGGGCATCAGATCCTACGTGACCACCGCCATGTTCATACTCAGCAGCCCCTTCACTGAAACGATTGTCATTCACATATTCACTGCCGGTGTGGGATTGTGCATTAAATCCTCCGTGTTCGCCTTCGTCTTTATTAAACTCAGAAGCCCCTTCACTGAAAGGATTGTCATCCACATATTCATTGCCAGTGTGGGAATGTGCATTGAATCCTCCGTGTTCGCCTTCGCCTTCATCTTCATCTTCATTAAACTCAGACACCCCTGGGTGGAAAGGATTGCTCTGACCCTCACTATCTTGGGCGTCAATGACTTCATCCTTGTTGTCGCTCTCATCGAATTCTTCTGCTTCTCCTTGGAAAGAGTGGCTCAAATTACTCACACCATCATCATAATCAGATCGGAGAGCAGACGCTTTGGGATGAAAATCTTCATTTTTGTCAAGGTCTCCAGCTCCTCGTCGGGATGATTTCTGCAAGAAATCCTCATTAAATTGATCATGTCCATCTGGATCTTGGGCATTGAACCCTTCACCCTCCTCGTCGCGTTCACTAAAATCAACATCAGTTTCTTGGCGGAAAGAACTGGTTAACTGGCTAATACCGTCATCAAGCGCCCCATGGGCTCTATCAGAGGATTGCACACTGGACCGGACACGATCACTTTCATCTACTGTAGATTCTTCACCTCCTCGACGTAGGGAATAACTCAAATTGCTCAAATCATCATCGTCTCCACTAGTTTCTTGACGGAAACTACTCTTTACACTTTCTTCGACACCATATGTACTTTGAGTAAACATACCACTATCACGAAACGATTCAGTTTCATACTCACTGCCCGCTTCCGAAAAAGGATTTTCACTGGAATAGACGGAGGAACTCAAATTTGAACCTTCATACACTGATGGATCAAAATCAGTATTGGACCGAAAGAGGGAGGAACGGTTGGGCATTTGTTCATTGAATTGATCATCCCCTTCCCCGTGTGCTTCACTATACTGGCTTTGGCTGAGATCTTCACTGTATTGGCTACGACTTAAAGCCTGGCTGTCATCATCTGAGTCTCCTCTGCCACCACCCCGAAGTCGCATGGCGTCTTCATCATCGCCCATTGTAAGCTCCGCCAACCGACGTGCCACGACACCAGTGGATTCCTGTCCTGGAGCATGGACTGGTGTAATGAGACCCTGCTGAGATGGCACCAATTGAACCCCTTGAATTTGAGGCGTAACCAGCACCAACTCTGTAGAATTCTGGCGAGGAAGCTGCTGATTGCTTTGAAGGTTGGGCTGGACTGGCACAAGTTGGTTTCCCACTCGTTGATTGCTTTGGGGGTTGGGCTGGACTGGTGCAAGTTGATCTCCCGTGCTGCTTGTAAGACTTGCCGCGGAATTACGACGAGATAGGTGCTGGGTTGCTTCCTTGAGGTCATTGAGAATANCTGCTTGTAAGACTTGCCGCGGAATTACGACGAGATAGGTGCTGGGTTGCTTCCTTGAGGTCATTGAGAATAGTTTCATTTGTTTTTGTACTGGCATGAGGCATTGGGGGTGGTTGCTGGTACTGTCCTTGTTGCTGAGGCATGCTCCCAGGTGGCTGTTGCTGATACTGACCTTGCTGTTGAGGCATGCTCCCAGTTGGCTGTTGCTGATACTGGCCCTGCAGCGGAGTAATTGGTTGTTGATTATGGGGAACCATCAGCATCTGTTGCTGTCGTGCCGCTCCTTCGACGTGAGGAGCACCATTTGGAAATGTTTTAGGTGCCACTGGTCCTCCTGGCACCATTGCCCCTGAAGAAGCAGCAGGATTATTTCCCGCCATTGGTCTGACAGGTTTTGGAGCCAGTGTCACGGCATTGGCCAATGCATCTCCTTCTGTTTGATTCACCGTACCATCGATAGCAGAATCATTCTGATTTGCAGTGCTCATTTTATGCATTTCGGCAAAATATTCCCCAGCCCCCGATGGAATTGGAATTGGCACAGATTCCGCAGATTCATCATCATCATCATCATTCCCTTGCATATTATTATTTGGCGCAATGATTGGCACAGCAATTTCTTCCATGAAAGGCTGCGCCGCTGACATAGTTTCACTCTCCTCATCCAAAAGATCCACCTTTTTCTCCTCCGCCCCCTCCTCCATAGCAGCTGACTTTTTCCCCCCCTTGCCATTTTCAATCAATGGAGGAGGACGAATCATTTCCACAAACACTGGCAACAACGAATCCCCAATTTCATGAAATGAATTGGCCAACCTCCCTTTCCCCGCCCTGTAAACCATTTCCATCGCGGAACAAATATACCCCACTTCGACACTGGTCGGATCAATCGTCATGGCATACGTCAACTTTTGCAACAAGATGTGATCCGCGCGCAATTCCAATTCCTCGTCGTGCAGTGTCTCGTCATGATGATCGAATTCCTCCATCGCCGCATGAATGGCCATGAGGCGAACGTCGCGGGGAGCAATGGCAGAGTTGAGATCGTAGAGGATTAGTTTGAGAACGTCGGTGCGATTCTCGTCATTGTTGGCACCGCCGTTTTCGTAGTAGTAGTAGTCTTCGTTGGGGATCATCATTGTGGCATCGTTGGCGGTGTAGGAGCGGCCGAGGCCGGCGGCGTTGGAGTAATAGCCCGAGTTGGCCATTTTAGAGAATATTGCTCTAGGTATTGCAGCGTTGATATGCAATTGAAAATATCTTTGGTCTCTTCTGTCTTCTCTCGCTCAATCAATGGGAGCGTGTTGATCCCTCAATCAGAAGTGAGGACAACAATTATTATTATTATTATTATTATTATTTATTTGCTCCCACTCAAGAGTACTTATGTAGGTATGGTATGTATCATCTAATAATATGGTAACAACACGCGTATTATTATTATTTATGACGCGTTTCTTGACCGCCCTTCGGCTTTCGGAAGCAAGTTAGTATGAGTTATGACACAAAGTCGAAGGAGAGCGAAGAGCGAAGGTATCTAGATAGGCGAAGGTGTAGTATGGTACAGTATGGTACTATGTCGCTTGCGCGCGTTTCTTCAATTTTTACAACAAAGTTTGTTTGTCTGACTGTCTGTCTGATATATATAATTCCTATGTATGTTTCTACGATATGAAAACGTCAGATTTCCTACGTTTTTGTATCGTATATGTATCATATTGTGTATTGTATTATTAACTCCTATGTAACGAAAGTAGTGTCTGGATTTGATCGTGTGTATCGAAAATGTTTTCACGGGTTTTCAGACGGCTTTTTTTTCGTGCTGGTGGATGGGCTGAATTATAAAATCTGGCCGCGTTAGC
>JALLAR010001336.1:0-10064 GCA_036939335.1 Conticribra guillardii
ATTTTTGCATGGTAATCAACCAAATCCACTCCATTCATTTTATTGACGTACTTCTTAATGTTCTCTTCACATTCAACAGTTCTCTCTTCTGAGCCAATCCTCCTTGTCACCGTCATGATGCCAGAATCTCCTAATGATGAAATTAAATTGACCACTTTGTTGTTTTTCCACTGGATGAAGAGCAGATGGTTGTTAGGATCATACTTGTGTAGCAAAGTTCCACAATCATCTTTTACCGTAAGAGACATGATGGCTTTATTCCAACCTTTGCGATTTTGTCGGGTGGTTCCACCTGAGTATGTTTGGTACTTTTCTCGTAACAGTATTGCTAGTTCTGCGCATTGGTAGTGGTTATCCATATATATGCACCTCATGCCATCGGGATCCATTGTGAGGTTCGACTTTATTGCTGCATTGACAACCACTTTCTGAGTGGTGGGAAGATTTGTAATTTGACCGTCAATATCAATATTGGATGCATCCCGGCCTTGATAAATATTGATGTAAACAATGTGAAGTACTGTTTAGGCTGGGCATTTGCAAATATGAAGAAGTTGACACGGAAGTTGTTGGGTTTGTATTTGTTGTATTACCTAACAAGATTATATTTCAACCATGATGCCACACCGCCTTCATCAAAACTTAGACTTGGTCCGGTAACAAAAGCTCTCCTTGATGCCATGTTTAGACAGTTCATCGCGTACCACAATTGGTGCACCTTATCACTGATTGACGATTGACCAACCTCTGGGTGAAATGCTGATTGAATTTGTTGGAATCTTGATAATGGAAAAAACATTCAACGCCCAAGCTGAATAAGTTTTCAGTGACATAGCATAACCGTCACTCATATATACTGTTGGGTTTGGTTTGAAATACGACCGGTAGCATCCAATTTTCCTGCAATCAATGCTCATATTCAACTGCATACTGTAAAAATGATACATCTCTTGTGTGGATATATTTCTCCAAACGTAGCCAGCAAATTTCCGTCAACTATCCACTTTCAGCTTTACCTATTGATTAGAGTTTGCCGCCATTCTTCTGAAGAAGTTGTAATCTAGTTCGCCACACATGTCAATGCTCTTCTCAAACGGGCACACGGACCATGGCCATTGTATAAATTTGTTGGTTTCGGTAATTCTTCTGTCAAATCCTCATATGTCCAAACATGATTCGTGTCATATGTGCCATCATTCTCCATTAGGTCGTCATTGTAGCCGTCGTCAGGGATAACTTCATCTTGGTCAATGTCATAAATTCGTGGAAGATACTCAGGCATGTCCTCCATATCGCTTCCTTCGTCTCTCTCTGACTCGACATCCAAACTTTCAAACCTATTTAATAGTACATTATCTTTGCCATGAAGGACGCCCGGAGATGGAATTGGAGTCATGTGCATTGTTGTTCAATGACTCTTTGCATGCTGGCTTGCCCGTTCCTATGGTGACTGCACTGGATCCGATGCCTTCTTCGCCATCTTCTTTTTCTTCTTGGGTGGATGCGTGTTTTTTGTTTTTTATTCAAGTGAAAAGTTGGTGGTGATGCATTGTTCTGATCATATTCCTCGGGTGCTTTTCTCATAGCTTCAAAAGTGGTGTATGTTTATGTCGTCTATTTTCAAGTTGCAATTAGCTGTATTCCAGAAGACCTTGTAGTACATTCCATTTTTTTGGTTTGGAACTTCCGTGATTACGCCCATCATGATGTAGTCTGCTGCACGATGGTTGTATATTACGTCATTGGGAGAGTCAGGCTTCAAGTAGACACGATAAATAGTGCAGACACCCTGGTCTTTATATTTGATCTGCTTCCTTCGGGTTTTGTTCTTTCCATCGTTGTCATCGGACTGACCATTCTCCAACGCTTCAAGACTACCATTGTATGTTTATATTGTTTCAAGATTCACAGATCCATCATCCATTTGTGGTGCTGGATCTTCTAACAATGGTGGTGGTGGTAGAGTTGGTATGGCAACATCAGGAGGGGAGCCAATGTTATTCCCAACGGTGGAAATGGCATCATCCATTATGGCGTCGGCGTCGTCCACAACATAGTCATCAGCGTCTACTTCGGGACGAGTAGAAACATCAACAATAGGAGGGTTTGTCTTGCCAATGACATTGTTGGTAGGTTCAGTAATGGGCTCAAATGCGCTGCCATCCCCACCTAAATTGATGGCGCCATCATCGGCTGCGTTCATGGAGACATCACCGGCCGACATAGTACTATATTATTTTTGTATCTTTTTTTTTGAAGGCAAGATGACCAATATATGGATGGTGCTGTGAGGGTCAACTGATGCATAATTTCATAGAGAATCCATCTAGCACAAGTCTGGACCAATAATACCCACTTTTGAAGGATAAAATTGCCTCCAAAGTTAAAGAGCGGCAGATTTGCCTCTACCTTTGGTTAAAGAGAGACAAACCTGCCTCCCTTTAACAAAACTAGTTAATGGGCGTTCAAATTTCAAATCCCATTTTTTATTATTTGTCTGTCATTTGGTTCAAAGCCCATTTTTTATTATCGGTCTGTCCTTCGCACCAACAAATTATCTGCGTGTGTGTTCTACGCCAGTTGCATTTTTTTTGATCGACGATTTTGCGACATATGTGCAAATAGACCAATTACCGCAATATTTTCTTGAAAGTGACACATTCAACTAATATTTTTTGACGAATTATTTTTTGATACTCTGTCCCATTCTCTTTGCATTAGAAACAATAATCATTGAAAGATATTGAGTTTTGATTAAGCTGTGGGCAATATATTCTTTGTTTGATGGTGGCCAGTGATAGTTTACTAGGCACAAACACTAACAAATATTGCAATGTGCAATATTGTACTCAATGGCTAAGTTGAGTGTATAATTTGGAACAAAGTCATCATGTCAATCACTAATATCATTATTCAATACATTGTGAATGATTTCAAACAAATAAAAATTGAAAAAATATTTTTTTGATGAAGTTTGATGAATAAGCTAATTGTATTATTATTATGAGGCTTTGCTCTAGAGAGTATTGTAGCAAAAACATTTGCTAGTGATCGTAGTACATGAGTTTTAAAATTTCTCGTTTCCTATCCGTGAAACGATACGTAGGAATCAGTACTTGTGGTCCAATTCAAATCCCATTATTGTTCAAATTGCATTATTGTTGTGTGGGGCGGGACGGACAGGACATGCACACAACATCAACTAACAACGGCAAAGTCATGATCCACAATTCTCGATAATAGCCAATGAAATGATAAAAAGGAATGGGAAAGAAAACAAAAGCACTAGGTAATAGCCCATTATTGTGATAATAATTAACACAATTAATTAAATGTGATAATAATTAATATAATTAATTATATGTGATACTAATTAATATAATTAATTATATGTGATAACATTAACATAATTAATTATATGTGATAATATTAACGTAATTAATTATATGTGATAATAGTTAATATAATCAATTTTATGTGATAATAATTAAGTTTTTGTTTAGGATTATTTATTGAGGTGATCCTACTCCTATTATTATCGTTACATCATTTGTATTTGAGATTACTCAATAATGTATTCATGGTGAGATTGAAATATTTGTGAATTTCAGTCAAACATGAGTATGATTTTCCAAAAAATAACAAATTTTCAGCAAATTACAAATCAACAATGCTATTACAGCCCTCTAGTTAGTGATTTATCCTGCTCTTTGTTTCTTTATTTTTGATGGCATTTCTTGCATTTCTAGTGAGTAAGAATTATAGTATAATCCATTCAGAGCATGATCATTTTTTACTCCTTACCCCTAAAATAAATAATCGTCAGGGCAATAGAATGAACCATGTGACTTGTAGTGTATTCAACAATTAATACTCAGATCTTGAACGTGAGTATTTCTCCTAAAAGTCTCCAAATTCAGAACTGAAGGTCAGTTTTAAATGAAAAAATGTTGAACTTTATTAAATTTCACTACGCCTTTCAAGAAGTTCATATCAATTTTTTTGTGGTCACCTTGGTCTCATTGCATTTAACTTCGATTATACGGGCTGTATGCTCCATTGAATAATATATTTGTTTATTCCTTTCTCTTCAATCTATTCCTAATAATGATTGGTCCGCAAGAGTTTAAATAAAAACCCAACTTTCAGCATACCATTCTATCATTATTTGATTATTGTTCATTGCTTTTAATCCGCAGTCAGTATCTATATACTCGCACAGATCGTTACCACGAGCACATCATGTCAATATGATGTAATTTATCCCTAAAGATATCAAAACTTGTTCGTATCCAAACTCACACTCCCAAACACATTGACATCCACACTCGCCCGACTATGAAACCCCATCTCCATATATGCCAACAACCTCACAGTCCGCGGTCCACACACCACAACCCCCAAATCCGAAACCGTATAACTTTTCGAGCGCTCTTGATCAAATGTCCATATCGGTAGCAATTGTGGATTTTCCTCGGTAGATATTCGGAGTGAGACGCCAATACTTCCTTTTTGGACAAGGAATGCTTCCATAATTTTGCGTTCGACACTGGCAGTGGTGATTGTGAGCATGACCCCATCGGGAATACGAATGACGGCACTGTCGGCTTCGTGTAAGGATCCCTTGAGCGAAAAAGAGAAGGGCGAACCGGGGAGAAAGGAATGATTGCGTTCGCCAATGAGTTTTTCGGAGGGGTGCTCTTTGATTTGCTGGAGAGCGGTCATGGGGGATCTGGCGGCAACGAGTTTTTTCATGTTGGTGGCATTGCTGGCGGATGCTGCTGGCGTGGTTGCTGCGGGAGAGGGGGTCGGGATGGACGGTGCTGGTTTAGAGGAAGCAGGCGTGCTACTGGCCGATGAACTTGTCCGTCTCGAAGACGATCCGCTCCCGTGCCCGCTTCCAGAAGAATGCTTCCGCGAAGTTTTCGACGCCCGCTCCGCCTTTTCTTTCTCCTTCTGAATTTCCTCCTCTGAAGGCTGCGGCGGCTCCACTTCGTGGTACGTTGTGGTCGGTCGGGGTAACGTCTTTCGTGCATTGTCAAGAGCACTGGTGAACTCATGCTTTTCGCAAAAAACGGAAGAGTCAACGCCATAGAGTTTGAGTTCCGTTTTGAGTTCGGAGAGTTTCATGGAGGAGATGTCGGGGAGAGATTCGGTGGAGGGTCGCATGATTGGATACGATTGGGGTATTACCTACTTCTCTTCGATGAATTGCGGCGTGGTGGTGGTGGATGTGGCAGATGTGGCAGGATGCCGGATGTGTGATGTGTGAGTGTTTCTCTACTACCTAGGTAACTATCTGTAGTATCTATCGTAAGTTGTTATGTATTTAGGCCCTGTCCACTGTCCATTGCTGAAAAAATTTACGACCACAAAAACGCACATAAATGTTCCTACATACCCGTCGTCCTACCCTATCGCAGACCATAATAATACCTACCACCTCTCAACATCATTTATTCATTTTTTCACCATCAATCATGGTCATCAACGAGATGATGTGCGTCGCAGATACTAACATGTTGCAGCAGGTGGATCTGTATTTTTAATCATTATTGTTGATGAATTCATCTTGCACCATGAAATATGTTCTTCTTGTCCCGCAGTTATTGATACTATCTCGCGCCATTTACTTAACGTGCGGATTCTTCATCACATCACAATTATTAAGGGAACATAGAAATATAAATCATCAGTATCATTCATCTCTTGCTCTCTTGAATGAACCTGAATTATTGGGAAAATACGAACAATCGCATGATGACAACTGTCATGGTACATTGGCCATATCATTATCAAACCACAACAGCGAGCACTGGGGAGCATTTTGTGATGATGTCGACAAAGCACTAGAAGGCCTTGTGAGTCCAGCCCCAGAATCATTTCATGTTATCCATTCAAAAATATCCCAAATCGATCCGGATAGAGATACTGATGATTTTTTTGTTCCATTGCGCATCTTGGAAGATCTGAAATCATTAGCAAACTATCTGGTGAAACCAAATTATTCTATTGAGCTTTACGATATGGAAAGAGACGATGGTAAAATCTTGAAATGGAAAGTGATTCCAAGAGGAAGCGACAATTTTTGCATTATTTATCGTGATCATAATTCGAACAAGAGTGGGGAAAAGGAACTCTATCATGAATATAGCATCCTGCAATTATCCCAGATGGCTTTGGCGACAAATTCTCAAAACGACCCAACATTATTAAAGAAGGTACATGAAATTGCCCATCAAGCAGAGGTGAGTAATCTCCATATTTACTCCATATTTTTCAACCTTTAATTTACTCAACTTCTTAATTGTCGTATTCAGAAACGCATAGGACTAACAATGGGATCCGACCTAAGGGGAAGAACGTCCTCAGATGCATGCTTCAACTTTGTCCTCAGCGGAATCGTCGAGTCAAAACCTTTCTTCCAAGATCTTTTATGCATATGCATTCATGAATTGAATAGAGTAGGTCACCGTGCATCATTTCGCTCCAAATATATCCTTCACATGGTTGAAAAGTTTGCTGCATGCGATATCCGAGGAAAGTTTGCGTTGGAACTGTATCGTATAGCAGGGGAATGCTTAGAACAGAAGAATTTTAGCGATTTGCAATTGATTCAAAGTTTGAAGGATGGAACTTTTGGGCTAAATTCAGATCGGCCGCTGTTATGGCTTTGGAGATTTTCAACAAGGCAAAGAAAAGTTTCCATTGTTGATTTTGAAGCAAGCACTAAGAAAGTGACAAAGAATTCGGATGGTGTTGTAGCTTGGGATGCTGTTGAAAGTACGAATGCGATTAACTGGGAAGAATTTTTTTATGATTCTTCGAAACCATTGGTTGTTGACCTTGGCAGTGGCATGGGGTCTTCTCTTCTGAATCTTTCAACTATTATTTCGAGTGATAGTAGATTTGCAATTAAGAATTCTCTTCCAATTGAATGGCAAGGATGCAACTACGTTGGTGCCGATCTCAACCAAAATTTCGTCAATTTTGGTAATGGAATTGTTTCTAGAGACAGGAGGAGATTAGGAAGAGTTAATTTTTTCTGTCTTACGGCAGATGACTTTTTGACAAAGCTCCAAACATATCCTGGCCCAACAGCTATGGTTATGATTCATTTCCCATCTCCATATAGACTTATGGCTCTAGATTCAACGGAGGGAAATGATAGCCATAGTGGTAATTCTCAACTCCCATTCACATTTGATGGATTCATGGTGACGAGGAAACTTTTAGTATCGATTTCTGAACTATTGCGCAGGTTCGAAGGTGACGGGATCTTACTCTTCCAAACCAAGTGCGAAGATGTTGCGATCCACGTGAAAGAGCTAGGTCTATCAATAGGGACGTTGGATTGCGTAAAATGTGAAAGTCCAGTAGAAAATATTGACATGCGTTACAAAGAGACATCTGGAAAAAGGCCAAAGAGAGTCGACGATTGGTTGAGGTCTACACCATCTACAGAAAGAGCCGAGGGAGTTGTCTGGAGCTCGCTGCCTTTGTTGCCGGGGAAGTGTCAGCCCGAAACAGAGGTCCAATGTAATAATGAACGCACCATTATTCACAGATGTGTGTTTCAATATACAGGTGAATGACAGAGCGAAGAAGTCTACGTTTTTAACACATAAATGGTCAGGATAAAATAATAACAGCAAATATACACTTTCCTTGCGGAACAAATTAGATCAATGCAACGAACTGGCACCTATGTTTGACTCTACTGCAATTAGCACTATCACGCCATGGTCATTGTGACGACACACTTACACCCAAAGCCAGATAAAGAAACACAACTCCATTGTGATGCCCAAGAAAATCTTTTGCAATCACATTTAGCAATTAAGCCAAAATTGAAAAAAGCGTTGCTAATGCAAGAAAGTTGAGAATCGGATTCAACTGGTACTACACGTGTTCTCTGAATAACGACTATATCGCCTTCATTGATGATATTGGAATGCAGGAGCAGCGTTTGCGATGCTTCGTATGCTCTTCTAGAAAATATTTAGGGTTAGGTAGGGCTAGGGCTGCTGACACGAGCGATTGGTATTCTTTCAGATAGTCACGTTAACGGTAGCATCTAGAGCCATACCAATCCCATCATTTATCAATTCTTTTGACCGTTTTATGTGGGGTTTGAATCCTCATAAATAATTCAAGGCGAAGGTGCTGTGATATTTTAATGACGTCCTCTCTGCTATTGAATACTTTCACGTGCATATTGTGCTCCAAGACTTCGCCAATTTGCCACCATTGCAACCTACTATGTCAACAAAATATGCAAACAAATCCGAAACACTATCCATCACTTGAATTTGTATTCCTACATGAACAGAGTCCACAATTACTGCCAGCAGCAGCTACAAACAGAACCAGAAAAAAATTCTTAGATGAAATACATAGAAGATTAATATATGATGTACCCACAAATAACTCTTACCGATGAACATCCTGGCATGATTGGATGTCAGCTTGAATTTGTGAAAGGGTGAATCAAAAAATGATGTTGACAGTGGGACTTGATCCAAAAGTTGGTTACTTTTGGCAAACTTGTAGTGAGCTTTCAATTCACCATTCGGATGTTCAATTTTGTGAAATGTTTTATCAACAATGTCAAACGACGAACAAGATCACACATACCTGGTTTACAAAAAAAGCATGCACATCATTAATGCACAAGTTCTATGTTTTACATGACAGGATAAATCATCAAAAATAGTGCAGTCAAACATTTCAGGATAACCCTCCATTGTTACTGCACCAATCCATTCATAAAAAGACACCTTGTCATCTGAATTCTCATCCATGTTGTAATTAAACAAGTCATTAATTCCCATTCTCCGTTTCAATTGATTTTCTTCATAAACAAACAAACTACCTCTTAATTGAGAACAATTGAAACACAATGATGTACACTGTATGAAGGTGGCTATTCCATCTCCTCCATTTTGAATCTACTGTTGACACTGTTCTCCGTCAAATAGGAACCATTACCACCACTTACTTCGAAGACTTTTCTAATTCCAGATGAATTCATTTTACAAATTTCGTCTCCATCCATTGATTCATTTCAACAATCCTCATTGAACACTAAATCTACACCATCATACAAAGAATGAACACTTGATTGATCTTGGCTGTCATCTGGTTCAAAGTGCAAACAAGATTCAACAAACAAAGACTCAGGAGAAATTGAACCGAACTCAACAGCTGCTATACTAGTGTGTCTCCCGTAGTTTAATTTCTCTTGAGTCATTGCGTATCGTTTCAAGTTGCACTTGAAAGATATCACTTCGTGACCCTTGATTGGATGTTACATGGGAGCAGGTGAGATTAAATTTCTCACATCTCTTCCATACATGGGACTTGATGAACAAGCATTACTTCTTTGCGCATCTGCAATGTTTGCAAGCCTTTGTAACCTTTGGAGGTGTGCCAATATTTTTGACCCTTGAACAATATACAAGAACGCTGATTTAGGAAAAAATTGAATATAACCAAACATTCAGAAGAACACATTTCGTTTAAATTTTAGGAAAAAACTCACATATTTGATGATGACTGAGAAGTAGCAGCAGGGAAGCAATGGCCAAGAAGTTATGCCAGCTGACAATTTCGGAGTTATTCGAGCTGAATCTGGTAAAGAAATGGAAATGTAGGAGAACTTTCAGCCGTTGTCGGAGAAGTTACAGGCTGTTGTCAGAGAAGTCAATTGAATTGTAGGATGGAGGGAGACTTGCATGGATGGATTGACTGACACTTTCAAGTGGAATCAGCCCGTCATACCGCAGTGAGAAGAAGAGAGCAGTTGGAACTTGCTTGTGGATGGGAGGGGTCTTTGGGTGTGGACGCGTTAATGCATTTGAGCATCAAGAATATTGAACTATGGACAAAGGCACAAGGGTTCGGGTGATGGCAATGGCAATGGCAATGACAATGGCAATGGCAATGGCAATGGCAATGGCAATGGCAGGGAGAACGTCAATAATAATATTGAGGTCGAGGGATTTTTTTGTTAACTATGTTTGTGTCCATTATCACTTATTTTGCTTATTGAAATAATAGAT
>JALLAR010001337.1:0-10059 GCA_036939335.1 Conticribra guillardii
ATTCCTAGGGGACTCAGGCATTGGAACAAAATCTTGTGCCATGCCTTATCAAGGTCCTTGATGGCCAACAATATGCAGTATGCTTTGTGGTGTTCTTAGAAACTCTTTGGGATCTTGAACTTTGCTGATTATTTCATTTGAATGGAGAAAGAAGATGTGTTTGTAGTAATTCTCTTTGTTCTTGCCTGCTCTGATTGGGTAGGAAGAGCGAATGCCCACAGACTTGTTCACAGTTGTTTGAATATATTCTGATCAATGCTGCTTGGTGGAACTTTGATTGTTTTTAGGGAGGGGGGCACATGGAGTAGAATCCATTGTTTAGCATTCGATCTTGAAATGATTGTAATATTGATACTTATTCTTGTAAACATTTACAATGTCTCTCCACATTACATCAATTTTCTTTACTTGCGTCTAGAATGGGGTGAATGCATTCTTGCATGTATCATATGTGATTGAGCAAGCATTAAGACCTCTTGTACAATATAGGAGTTCTTTTGTGGTCAGAAGAAGAGACGGAAGCATGAGTTCCACTTGAGTTAATTGAAGTTGAAGGCAGATGTAACATCTGTGATGATGTTGGTATTAACGTCTTTGCCCAAGGAGGGGTTTGTGGCATTACTTGTGATGCAAAAGTTGAGGGACAGAAATATGTCATCTCTATGTTGATATATTGTGAGATGAGAGCTGAATTTGTGGACAATTCATCCTAAAGACAGTGCCACACCATTTTGAGGCATTGAAAATTTGTTTTAAGTAGGAATTGTTAGAAAATCCAGAATAGACTTGAGATTTGAGTCTATATACTCAAGTCTATTTTGACTCATGATAAACTTACCTCCAAAATTATTGAAATATTTATTTTTAAGTCCAAATCTAAAGTAGACTTGCAACATCACAGCCCAAAAGTGAGTTTTGGCATTCATTATGTCTGGTTGTCACGTTTTGTAAATCTTTTAATGTGTTTTCTTTGTTATGGCTTGATAAATACTACACCACACAGATGTAATACATCTGATTCTATGGTCTGTCGCGCCATGCATCTACTCACTGATGTCTGAGGAATTCTTAAAATAATGTCAGACTCAATTCCAAGCTGTTTTTCGAAAAGTGTGCCATATGCAGCTCGTGTTTCCCATAAAACTCTCTTTTCTCCATGAACAAACAGTTTTTATTAATTTCAGTTCCCCTCTGCAGCAGCTGAATCAGTGCATAAGAACAGTGGGAATAGATCCAAATGTCTCCACCCCAAGTGCTCAAAAATAAGAAGAAGTGATGCCATTGCCATTTGATCACTCCATCCACATTATAGTTCTCGTACAGAGGACAGACGTAGGTGGTTGGCACAGCCTCCCTGTGCTTGCACCACCTACGTCTGTCCTCTGTACGAGAACTATTGACTCCAGCATGCTCAGCAACTTTCAGTAAATGGACAATGATGGCAACACTGTTACTAATGCTAATGATCTGTCAAACACAGCAAGGTCCCTTGTCCCAGCCAGCAAAAATTATAATACACCCGTTCACCAATGAAGGAGCCACCCCTGGTGTCGAGTCTGAAACAATAATTGATATCTTGGACCACATCACCATAACTACCAATGTACTTCAGTCCATGCCAATTCTTCATTCTGTTTAAGCACTCTCACCTCTTCAAGTTTTGATCACATCAATGCATCAACTGATGTTCCACCATTGCCATGTATGAATCATGAAATGCTTCTCATGTCAAAGGTGACCAAGCACACACACACGAGTTTCAAGTTGCAGGGAATTATTGCCAACAAACATTTGTTTCTCAAATGGGAATACCTGCTAAGGAAACACACAGAATCCATCGCATTAAAGTATTGTGAAATTGGACTTATTACAGTTACAAATGTCCTGAGCAATCAAAATAATCAACATTACACTATTGCATGGGATTGTTGCAACTCCCTGATAATTGCAAAACCAAAGAAATATTCATCAGAATCACAAAGAAATGAAAGAAGCACATTCAAGTTCATGATACAACTCTTCACACCCAGGTGGTCCTCCACATTATCTTGAAATAAGGACTCCACACTCCACAAACAAAACTAAACAGTATCATCTTCACAAAAGAAGTCAGGCATCCCATCATTTAACAACATTGGACATTACACACCACAATCCTGATGGCATATGTGCCAATTACTGTACCAGTAGTAGATGATACCAAGGTCCAGGAGCTTTACGGCATGAGAGAAAGAACCTCGGCATCATAATATTGAATATGAAAAAAGAATAGAAAGGATGGGAAAAGATTGCAATGTGTAAGACATGATCAGCAAAGTTTTCCTTTGTGATCAGAATGGCAGTAAAAGTAAGGTTGCCAATGAATGTTCAACCTTGAGCATTTCAGGAAAGATGACAACTATCAAGATGCATACCAGATCTGATTTGAATAAGTTTTTGGTCAAAAGTGCACAAAGACATGCCAAGGGGGAATATGTGGTGTCAACAAGTTTGCTCAGAGGAATAAGACTGGTGATGGTTTTGCATGAAAGGTTTGCTTGAAGAAGTGTCACGTGTCACGAGAAGATACATTTTGGGTCTTTTGGACTGCACATGCTGGTGAATGGACAGGTTGCGTGGAATATGATTGCCAGTGATCCTCAATCTAGATACGGAAACACTGTTTTAGGATTACTGTCAAAAGGACAGTAACTTTTGCAGAAATTTGCAGTTATTCAGCAGATGAATAAATTATGGCAGTAATCACAGTATTCCAATCTGAATGGGTCATTTGGGGAAAGTAAAGTAACAGTAAAAATCAGTAATATAATCAGGAATAATTAATAATTGTCAGTATCACTAGCACTTCTTGTTGTAGTACAGTTATATGCACTCATTGTAAATAGGAGCTACATATATGTTACTGAACTTATATGCATTATAACATTTTCTTATTATTCTTGTTACATCATTGATGGTGCTGTCTCTGGAGTTGGAGTGCATGGGGCACGTGCACGTGTGTGCAACGCATTTGTCACCCATTGTGCAGTCACTAATGTATGACCTCAAGACACAGAATCAGTAAGAGTATTTTTTGACAGTTTTTGATTGCTGACACCAAGAATGAGATGGGTTACTGTCTCAAAATTTCAGCAATTTACAGTAAATACAGTAATTTTATAACTACTGTCAGTAATTCCATCTCTAGTCCTCAATCTCAGTCCTCATTATGATTATGGGTGCATTGCTGATTTCTCATGGTAATGCAAAACCCAGGAGTAGTCTTCAAAGTCAAAGATGATAATTATGATGACAACATTATTCAAACTCTTATCTTAAATAATGACACACAGCATAATCGTAGACACATTCATCATTTTGTTTGGCATTGCACATTCTGTGCTTTTGCAAGAGGTTTGTTTTGAGAATTGCATAGACAGAATTATTCTGTGTTTGTTGTCCCTCACCCAATGCCCGACAAAACTTTTTCCACAGTTTGATTGGTTTTTCGTGGCAGACGACTCTCCACTATAAGCCACCAGCCAGAGGCAGGGGTCTCTTCTTGAAATGAAATGAAAAGAAGACTATGCTTAAGCTTGGGTTGTCATAGCCATAGCCCACATATTTTAGTGGTGACATTGTTTCTGTATTACTCAGATGAGATGTGCAATGTGCAGCTACAACTTTTACTCCGCGAACTTTCTAGCAAATTATTGTGCAGTGATCTACAGTAGAAAAACTGCTAGATGGTTCGTAATAGTTTGTTTGGTTCTACCTATATATTTATGCACTCACTCCTATCAATTTTGTAACTATTTTCAACAATGTTGCAAACGTCTACTCTTGGCTCTCCCTTTTTTAGGTCTGATCTGCTCTTTTGGGCCAAAAATCAAAGTCAATTGTAATCTGTCTCTATTTTATAATTTTTGTGTCTATCTATTTTCTTGGAATATCTACTAGCTCTGCATCATGTACAATTACATTAGCACTCTCTAGTCTCTAGAGATAGAGATAGATGATAATATGGTATGATAGTACTAAGATTATTCTATGATCGGAGTACCATCCATTACTACATCTACAAAAAAAAACACGTGAATGACATCCGTTTGTGCCAATTTAATTAAGCCAGTAATATTTCAATCCTCATTTCAAGAAGGCCTGTAAATTATAAACCCTTAATTCACGAATATAAATAAAAATGTTTTTAATTTTTTTCTGCAGACTCTATGATTGATATCGTATGTACTATCGCGTATCTTCTGAATTTTGGCGTTGAATAAATTGATAGTTGGTCTGCCACGAAAAAAGAAAATGTAAAAATCTGTCTTGCACAAACTATGTTTGTACTACGCCCATACATACTACTACTACCTCGTATGTTGTGATGTCCCAAAATTTGTGATGCACGTACAAAGCAAAACAACAAAACATGCATCCGACAAGACAACAATTTGTCCGCCTATTTTCTGCTGCAAACAACACAGAGATGGGATTCATGGCACAACATCATGGTGTGCATGTAATAACTATATGGGGTTTCTATCCGTTCACGGTTCCCTGCCGTCGGCTGTTCATGCATCCGCAACAATGCACCGCGATAAAACCTCCTTCGAACAGAAAGCGAATCTGCGGGAAGAATAATATCTCACGAGAAAAATAGGAACCGATATCATAATGCCACAATCTGATTCAAACCTCCATTTTCCTAAATATCAAAAGCACCTCAAGTGTTTCCATTTCGAACAAATATCATCAACGACGCATCTTGCCAATTAGAAAACAGAGGACTGACAAATTCATAAGGTTCAACAACGTCTTTTATATCAAGCCAATTATCTCGAACAAATCACATCTTAGCTCTGCTGTCTTCCGCAAGCCGAATACGTAGAAAGCAAACCCCCAAGAATCAAAATCATGATGGGAAAATTCACATCCCTCGCTTTGAGTTATTGCATACTCCTATCCTCTCCGGCTCTCACTGTGGCGCACTCCTCTCACGATCAATGGAGTCTTTCCGAAACACACACACAAACCTCCTTCGCCGCCGCGGAGAATTATGTGAGGAATTTGAAACGTGAGAAAAAAGAAGCAGCAATCCTTAAGAGTAATGTGACTCATACTGCTCATGGTTTAGGCGAGACAACCATGGCGGCCATGATGAAGGATCTTACTTCTGCCAAGAAGAATAAGGAGGAAGTGCATATTACTGCCATCGAGAAGAATGAAAACGGAGTAAAGATTGCGGAGGCGGCGATGAAGACAAAGATGCACAAGAAGGAAAAGAAAGAAAAGAAAGACGAGAAAGACGAGAACGATCCAAAAGGCAAGAAGGACAACAAGGACAAGAAAAATAAGGCTGGGAAATCTAGCAAGGATGCTACTCATGCACCTACCGCAGGGCCGGGCACTGCCTCTCCAACATCATCTTCCACCATGCCCACACCATCACCGCGCAAGAGGAGCAAAAAGACTGGCAAATCAAAAAAAACGAATGCTCCCACCACGGAGACACATGCACCCACAACCTCCCACTCGCCCACGACAATGGCCAAGTCCGCAAAACGTTCTAAAGCTTCAGGTAGATCAAAGTCAAATAAGAAAACCAGTGCTCCCACACACAGCCCTACAGACGTTTCAGTTGTGGATGCCACTCGAATTGGACTGAAGATGGGAATGTACGGAATCGAAGAAATGCCTGAGGATGATCAGGCCTTGTATGAACAACGTACAGCAGCATACATTCAAGATTTCTACAACGAGAACATGAGGGACAACCTCGGGGGATATGTATTCGATGTTGAGGCATCTGTGGAAGTGACCTTTGTCGAAGAACCGACAGAAGACACACCACTACGCAACAGGAGAAGATTGGAGGATCCCGGTGGTAACTATGATTGTCAGGGAGATCCACTCACTGTAACTTACACCATGGCTCTTAGCTATCGCACCACCGATCCCAATTTGAACCCCAATTTCGTCTTTGCTGTCCCATTCGGGCTAGCAGATTTCAGGGAATATTACAGAGACAACTATCTCAAGGCGGATGGTGAATTTGAAGGTTTGACTTGCTCTAGCCAGGTTGAATTTCCAGAGACTGACAGCCCAACTTCCAGTCCATCTACCGAGACTGACAGCCCGACTGCTTCGCCCATTGGGGGAGGCAACAGTTGCCAACCCGACGGAGCTTGCGATGGAGCTACCGGTGAAATTGGCGACAGTAGTTGCAATGGGCCTGAAGCATGTGTTGATAAGAGTGGTGAGTACCTATCATGGAAAATAGACAATCCAGAGAAGAAAGAAATGTAATTGACAATTGATTTTCACTTCGTCTTGTACCTCATGAATGTCCCAACATATTTTATTCATTACTTTATCACAGGCGATGTTGGCAATGAATCTTGCCTCGACGTTCAAAGCTGCAAGGACAATTCTGGTGACGTCGAAAATTCGAGTTGCAGGGGCATGCAAGCTTGCTTCGAAAACAGTGGACCTATTGGAGAATTCTCCTGCACTGGCAAGTTTTCATGCCAAGAAAACAAAGGAGATGTCGGTAATAAGTCATGTGTTGGAATTGACGCATGTAAAATGAATACCGGGGACATTGGCAACGATTCCTGTCATGATGTTGATGGTGGAAATAGCTGCAAAGATAATTCCGGAACAGTTGGAAATGGTTCATGCCAAGGTTTGAATGCGTGTCTGAACAACACTGGTACAATTGGAGATAAC
The DNA here is from genome assembly GCA_036939335.1 of Conticribra guillardii. Lineage (NCBI taxonomy): Eukaryota > Bacillariophyta > Thalassiosirophyceae > Thalassiosirales > Thalassiosiraceae > Conticribra > Conticribra guillardii. The sequence goes on from JALLAR010001337.1 coordinate 6,712, forward strand.
AGCTGCAATGGCGAAAGAGCCTGCGCAGGAAATACAGGGATAATTGATGCCGGGTCGTGCAATGGAGAAGAAGCATGCACTGATCTAGACTCGAGTGATGAAATAATTAATATTGCATCATCAAGTTGTAATGGAAGGCAAGCGTGCTATAAAATTTCAGGAAATGTGTCCATTGACGCTTGCTTTGGAGAGCGATCGTGTTATCAAAGCCATGGCAATATTGGTATGTCCAGTTGTGATGGGCTCAAAGCATGCTTCGGAAATACAGCGAACATCGGTGTTTCGGTGATGACTCATGAAGAGCTGCAGGAGCTGGAGGATCAGGATCAGGTGCCACTTGGGTCTTGTATTACTGACGAGAAAACGGAAGAGGATACAGAAGAAGAAGATTACATCGGTGCTTGTATGGTCAATGCAGGTGAAATTGGACAAGGAAGTTGTCAGAAAGTTTCCAGTTGCTCCGGTAACACTGGCAGCATTGGCAACTCATCTTGTTTAGAGAACTTAGCATGGTGAGTTTGCCTGCATTTGTAGATCGCTATGTGCTTCTCTTCTCCACATTCTCACCATAAACTTTCATTTCACCCATTGTTAAGCTTTCAAAATCAAGGTGCTGTTAACATGGGAAGTTGCGAAGGCCGTGAAAGTTGTTATCAAAATGCAGGATTCATCGGAGAAGAATCCTGCCGTGATGGGGAGTACGCTTGTTATCAAAATTCTGGCGCAATCCAAAGTGGTAGTTGGTAAGTGAAATGTCTTCGATTGATTTAGAATGACCTCTGAACTGAAGTATCTCAATCAAACATAAATGAACACCATTCTTTGTCCATCACAGTAATGGTGACTATGCATGTCACAAAAATAGAATAGCCGTATTCTTCAATTCTTGCATTGGCGACTACTCTTGTAATGACAGTATTGATTCGGGCAGCGTATCAATTCTATCGGAAAGTTGTGTCGGAGAATATGCGTGCAGGTATGATGAGTTCCTCAATTTGTAATGAAAAGGATAGGTAGATGTTCCACTTTTGCTCTGCTTCGCTCATTTTCCCCAATTCTCTACCACATTCCATGATCTTTACCAGTACAATTTCTGCAAACATAGGAACACAAAGTTGCAAAGGAGAATATGCCTGCCGAGGCAACACACAAGAAATTCAAAATGGATCTTGCTTAGGTCTTCGTTCATGTGCTTCAAATTTTGGATTTATCGGGAGTGGTTCGTGTCGAGCTACAGTAATGTCATGCGAAGAAATTGGCGATAATTGTGATGATTACAATGGTGTCTGTGAGACAAACACCGGCTCAATCCTGAATGGAAGCTGGTGAGTAGAGACCAAGAACACTGCTCGGTGAATATTGGGTTGGCAATTGTGTGAGATATCTTGTCTGTTTTTCTAACCTACTTTTGTTTTTTGTGTCTCTCTTTTATCATTAAAGTCGTGAAACAAATTCATGTTGTGGAAATGATGAAGATATTGGCAACAATGAATGCCTAGCCGATGACGATTCATGCGACAAATGTATATAATAAACATGCATTAGTCCATGTTCATTTCTATTAGTATCAATTGTTTATTATATACCACTGTAGTACTGAATTGTGGACGGAGAGTGAGAAATTGTGTGTGAAGGAACAATGATAGCTATTATATATTTTGTCGCATGCGTTACAAGAAGCTCTCTCTGTTTAGTGAAGAGGAAACATTCTTTCATATTTGATAAAAAGCCAACTGACTCACACTTTGAATGTCATTAAAGTTATAAAAAAATTTAGTAATTACACCAACACTTACAAAGCAAAATAGAAACAATCTTAACCCAAGACTGCAACAACATTGCCACAGGAAACACATCACATGTAGATAGAACAGGTGGTGAATCAATTTAGTTTTTGAGTATTGTAATATGCATTACACCTTCAACCCCAATGCCAGTATTTTAATCATGTCAGGGATCTGCCTGCATCATAATAGTGTCAAACGAATTCATTGTCATATATCCAGCCCAGAAAAATGTCAGCAAAACTTCAAGAGTTAAGCAATAGAAACAATCTTAACCCATGACTGTAAAACAATTGCCACAGGAAACACAACAAGTGCAGTTATCATATAACTGGTGATGAATCAACTTAGTTTTATGGCATCGTATGAGGCACTGCACCACCAATCCCAATACTAGTATTTTAATAATACCGGGGATCTGAATGCATCACAGCAGTGACAAAGAATTTATTAAAATATCAATGTCAGCAAAACTCCATGAGATAGATTGATCCTCTCCATGAGTTGTCTTTCTGTTAATTTTTTTTCAATGAGAGGTTGCCAGACAGCACTCTACTTCTACAAGAAATCAACCCATGATTATTGTGGTTGCACAGCAAGTTATATTGAGTGAAAATGGGTGGATAAAAAATTAATATTTAAGAATGTGATGTCACATATTTCTGAATTAAGAACAAGATAAATGTAGAGGGCATAAACACAAAACACCATGCTCCTTCCTCCTGTACTTCTTATACACACAACGTTCCTTGCACAGTCATCCCATTATATTTCCATCCGTATGGAAGAAGTTTCAATGTGCATTAATCAACCATCCACCAGAGCCAAATCCAATGACGTCACATTGGTCAAATCAATCGCATTGACATATATGCTCACAGCCAATTCAATATGAGCATCCGAATACTCCATGGAGAGTCTACCTACCAGTTCACGGGAATTCAATTTTGTTACTGACTCCATCGGCACAGAGGAGTGCATAACAATAGAATTTCTAAATCACTTTTTGTCTATGTTCATCATGCATGAAAGTCAGGGTTCCTCTTTGATCATTTTGCACCATGGAGGAAGTAGCCATCAATGGTGATGACGTTTCTGGAAACTAACAGGAGGGGGTCCAGCCCAAAGTAATCAGTAATCACGAGTCAAAAATCGGGGACAGTTTTTTTGATGTTGGGAGGTCAGACGGCCAGACATTACACCTCAACGAAAAAAAGCACAATGATTATGGTGATCGATTAATTCAAAAAAATGTGGTCTGCCCTCCCCAACCCTCTCACCAACACTGCTTATTCTCACAAACCACCTGTGAAAGTACAGCTGTGAGTGTTTGGGGGGACATTTGCATTGTCCTTATGAACGTCCCCATATAAAATTTGCCAGTGACTGACAGTTGGTTTTTGATATTAGGCGTGTTGCCATAGAGCACGAGACCAAGGACAAATTATTTGATTGTTGCGTCAACGACAGCCATACCTATATCATCGATGGCAGGGGACCTACGACTGTCCCCCAAACCCCAATAGCCCTCCAACCCACTCACAACATCACCAGCAATTGTAGG
>JALLAR010001338.1:0-10061 GCA_036939335.1 Conticribra guillardii
GTCATAACTAATGATATGCAAACATCATTAGTTATGACACAAACTTCGCATCCACACATCTGCTTATATTTGGACGTCATTCATTTGAGCCAATTCAGCTGCCATTTTCATAATGCATGTTCAGAGATGACAACATTCCCATTCTCATCTCTTGTTTTTTCAAATCCACCAACAATGTCATCAGATATTAGGAGGTTGTGCAGTTCTCCAGGCGTAGCACTAAGTAGCTTTTTCTGAACCATAATCGGAGTTCCGTCATGACTTTTCATTACTTTACCTGTTTATATTAAGAAACACAACAATAAAAAACCTATAAATGAGTAAAACATTAAAATTCATCTGAACATAAATGACCAAACATTGGATCTGAACCGTTAATATCAAGCTTAATTACAGTCTCTTTTTCATTGCCAATGTCTCGCACATGCTTATTCTTGCATCAAAACCAATAGCATTTTTGTTGTTGAATAAGATGAGCCTATCCAACAAATTTGCTCGTGTTATTGGATCTGCTGATTGCATTAATTTCAAGATCCCGTCAAATGTTGCAGTATCAGATGAGTCATGCACGTGGAGTGGAGTAATATTCTTCTTGACCAAGGGAGAGGCATAGGATGACGTTGCTTGTGTTGGTGCAGCAATAGTAGTGGTAGATACGGGTGCTGTTGCTTGTACTGGTGTGGCTCGTGTTGCTGCGGTAGTAATAACTGTTGCTCTCTGTACAGCTATTGATGTGCATGTTGCGGGTGTGGCTCGTGTTGCGACTCTCCGTACAGCTTTAGATGCGCGTGTTGCGGATATGGCTTGTGTTGCGGTAGTACTAACTGTTGTGCGTGTCCCTGCCCCTTTAGATGTGCACGTTGTGGGTGTCGCTCCTGTTGCAGGTGTAGAAGTTGTGCCTGGTGGTGTCCATGCAGCTTTTGATGCGCGTGTCACGGGTGTACCTTGTGTTGCGGGTGTATTATTTATGCCTTGGTTCGTCGCTCGTGTCATGGGTGTAGGATTGGTATTGGCAGCAGGCGTAGACATAGATTTGCTGCTGCCGGCGGTGGTGTGTGAGTTGGGGACAGGGGGAAGGGATGATTGTGCGTTGTGAGTGGTGGAGGATGATGTTGAACTGGCAATAGGGGGAAGATGGTTGTTGCTGGTGGTTGCAGCTACTGATACAGTGGTCACAGCAGTGGTAGAGGTTGCAGGTTGCGACCGGGGTGGTAGTGGGGATGCACTGGGCACAAGAGCATGTCCCTATAGGTTGGGTTCGAGGGCAGGTGCTGGTTGGTGGCAATGGCTGAGATAGCTTTCGTTTTTGGGTGGCCACGGGAGCTCGATGTACGTCCCGACTGGAGGGCTTCAGCTTTTGCCTTGTCAGCTGTCTTCTTCCAAGTCATTTGCAACCTATGTAGCCTTGCTGCAGCCTTGGTTGCGAACCTTGAAGGGGAGGAGGCTTGAGCGTTGTTTGTGTTGACGGTGTTGGGCAGCATGATGATTGTTGTCTGGGCAATGGCACGATTTTTGTGGAGTTGAACGAGTATTTTGTTTTTTGATTTGATTGTAAAAAATGCCTCTCCAGAATAATCAAAAAAGGAACAGGTATCTACTTAATTTCTTTATCTGAATTACGTTATTTGATGGCAGTTTTTGGTACTTTTAAGGTAAAAAACTATAAAACTGTTTTTATTTGCACTATTCCAGTAAATAAACTGATGAAATTCATAGAAAACAAAAAACAGCTTCAGCTAGCTGATTAAAAGACGACGCTGAAGATATTTTTAATAAAGGGAATGGACTATTCCCCATAGAGTTGTGGTTGTGCAAAGTCGCAACAAAAAAAACAAGCAATTCTACTATGGTGACATGTGATGACCATTGAAAATGGGTCATCTCGGTACTGAAGTGCGCCACCAAGGATCACACCAAGTCTCACCTTGCACGAGGTGATGGATGTATTAAGAGTTGTGTGGTGGACACAGCAATTCTTACACATCTTGTTAGCGCATTTACTGTTAGCCCAAGCAGTGGTGCAATTGGCACACCTCAATTTTTCATGTCTTTTCTTTATTGTAAAGTGATTTCTGCATTTGTTACATTGATACTTATGAAATGGACTGTAATCCCATTCCTTCATCTTGTCAAACTTCTCCTTCTAGCTTTTTACAAGTGATCCACAGGTTGGGTCAATCTGCCCAAAAGAGTGTTTGAGCTCCATTTGAAATGCTTTTGTATGCCATACGCGCACAAGAGTTGGCTCCATATTCATCAGCAGCAACGTGTTGCAATTGCAGTTCTTTTGATTTTGATGGCAGACATGATTATGATTCAAAGGAAAGACAACATAATTTTGATATTTGATTGTGTCATATGAGTATGAGTAATGCAATTCTTTTGCCTTTTGATTCTGTCATATTTGTGATTGAGAGAACAAGAACTGTAAAAGAAAGAATTACTTTTGCTCTTTCAGGATTTTGGAATCTGCTGACTATTGAAACTGACAATATACACAAATGAGTTGTCAGTATAATAATTGAAGATATTATAGCATATTGCCTGCATATAGGTTAGTTCATTTTTGCTCTATGTGGGTGTGAACAAACATCACCACCACTATACATATTTCCCCTAGATAAATTATATTAAAGCTTACAAAAAGCTGATTTTCATCTATTCCAACCATTGAATGTAACAGTATGCATTAAATGTATGTATACAAATATCCAGTAAAACATATCGACCACAGCAGCTTTCATATCAGAGGGGCATCCCCTTTCCTGAATACTGAATATTCTAGATTTTTGTTGAACACAATTGATCAATCATGATACCGTCCTCATAATTCAAAAATCAACTGAAGACATCTCCCCTACTAGTTTTGGACAAATTTCCAATATCGTGCCCCATCATCAAGTCAGCACATGTTACCCACGAAAATGGCGCTAATTGCATTCCGAAAGTAACTGTTACGGGAATTTATCGAATCATCAGTAGCACCATCCTAAGCGACCAAAACATAATCTCATCATTCCTCCATCGCAGCACCTTTACTCAAATTCGCTGCCTTAATATACAAAACATTATTACACCGGATCAAAACCTCCCCCAAAGTCCCCGCAAACTGACCATCAATAAACTCTTCCGTATCCTCCAATTGCAAATTCATATACGCATCTGAGGATGTGAGTTTCCCCTGGTATTCTTGACCCCACTTGAGGCGGACGCGGACCGCTTTTCCGGTCAGGTCGGCAAGGAATGGTTTGGGGTTGACGATTAGTTGCGACTGTGATGGGGGCGGCATGGGCATATTATTTTGGCGAGAGGGAGTGAGGGGATTAGTTGGAGTGTTGAGCGAGAGCGGCTGAGAGAGAACGATCACATGGTAAAAAAAATTAACTTACCATTTTACTTTGCTAAGTTCCTGGACGCGTTGATCGTTTCCTTTGTGGAAAATTGTGGTCTAGTACCTGAATATCAGTTATTCGCAAGGGTCTTCGGGTTAGATGTCGCGTCGATTGGGCGGCAAGGCAGTTGTGTGATGATAGAAGAAGATGGTGGCGATGGCGGCCGGCGGCGTCGTGGATGATTATTTTTTATTTTGGCTTTATGATTTTTTATGATGCGTGATGACCGGCAGACGTCTTTTGATTATGGTTTATGGTCGCTTGCCGCTTGCTTGCTTGGTTGTTGTCTGTGCGTCGTATGATGTATGTACGTAGAGGCAAATCCGTCACAATGGCAACTATCCTTGGCAACGCCCGGTATTAAGTATTGTTAGATAGCGGCAATCGAATCAGATCCATTATCTAGTACAAGATAAAATCCGAAACAATGAACAATCTTGTTCGTGGAATAGAAAGATCAAAGTTCGTGCTGCGTGCGAGCAAGATTTCCTTCCCAACCTCCGAATCGACGGCGGTTGGCGCGCGAGGACTGACCGCCCAGCAGGAGTTATGCTTACGCCAACACAGTGCACTCTCGTCGCAGCTCCAGCTTTCTACCTCATTCGCCCCAGCGTCTCTCACTTTGACTAGGAATTTTTCATCGATGAGCCCCGACACTTCCGACAGGGTACGACCACCCAGCGCCCTCGAACAGGCCAACCTAGAAACCATCACGCCCGGCCATGCCATCCGCGTCCTCCAGATCTATGCCTCTCAAGGGTCGCTCATCCGCCGTTCCGACTTTGTTGAATTGTGCAACTCATCGCGCCCTGGTAAAAAACGAGATGCCAAGGTTATTGCCACGGCGTTACGGGAATTCAAGCGGAATAATCGATTTGTCCTTCATAAGGATGGGGCACGTGCGGCTGTGGAAGGAATGATGCGGTCGATGACACCGAATTATAAGGTGGTTTTTGGCAAAGCTCGTCTTGATGCTGCTGCATTTGTGGCTAAGCAAATTTTGGATGAAAAAACTGGTCTTTACTTTGCGGTGGAGGTAGACTTGGTAGATGATGTTTTGAAGGAGTTGCATAAATCTCTTGTTGAAATGGAAGAACGCGGAATGAAAGTAAAAATTGACAATGTTGGAGGGGAAGGGGACGAAGAAGAACAGAGTGCAGAAGATGAGATGCTTGCAACTGCAATGCAAGTGACACATGATTTGACAAAGCTTTTAATCAAGAGGAGATCTCTCCCAGAGAATGACATGAAGAAAAGAGCTAGGCGAGCTTACAAAAATCTAATGCAAGTGAATGATGGTCCAGAGACAAGCACCATGACTGTGGCAACTCAGATCTCACTCATGGTCGGAGGTTCTAGTCAGGCTCGTGAGCATATCATTGCTCCGTTCAATGACGCTTGGTGGTCAAAGAGGTGGTCCTCGGGTATCGATCCATCAATTATCCAAATGATTGAGGAAGCTGAGGGTAAGGAAGCAGAAGAAAGGGCATTGGCGGAATCTGCAGAGAACGCGGATGCAGGAGATGATGCTGGCGAAGATTCCAATGCAGAGGAAGGTGATGCCGATGAAAACGACCCAGAGCAAGAATCTACTTCACCTGATGAAACCAAAAATTGAGTGTTAGAAACAATAATGCGTGCTTAAAAATTAAACAATTGGAATAAGATATTTTATTTCTGTTTTTCAAGTTTCTGCTTTCTAGAGAGAGCATGCTGTTATCAGATGAAGAAATTGCCATCTCAATGATTTCGCTTTTGGAAAGTGTCCTGAATTTATGAGCCATAAAATTGTATATCCCCCCCCATTCAACTTCATTCTGATTACCATTTTCACATCATTTTTATTGTTCAATCCTGTGTTCATGTTTGTACATAGCGGAGGCAGTGCGTGCTGCGCGAATCGCCATCATGGTTCATCGTAGATCAACGTTTCATCTTTCATCATCAAAACAGAGATCAACACTACTACTAGTAGATACGATACCATACAGACTAAAAGTACTACTATCTACAATGTAGATACTACATAGATATGTAGTACAATACTCACCTCTACTCTACTACTCACTTGATCTTTGACTGTAACTGAACATTGTAGGTAGTTCTCTCTACCTAGGTAGTTGCGTCTCGCAACGCGGCATCATAGGGTACCATACCATTTCGGCTCTTTATCGCGACAGATCATCGCACGAACCATCGATTCTGACGTCAATCGCCTTGAGCTGCACCTCGACTATAAAATATGTTTGAATTCGGACGCGGAAACCGTTCCTGTGATGATGGCTTCGAGTGTCCCGAATGTGGTGACTGGACAGAATACGACGAATGCGAGCCCTGCGGATGTTGCACAGAAGTATACTGTTCAGAGTGTGCCAATTATGAGTCGTGCGTTGTATGTAAGGAGCGTGATCAAAATGGCGAAGACAACTGTTGTGAGCGCTGCATCTCCAATTGTGAGGCGTGCGGTGTTGACACGATAATTTGCAATAACTGCATCGAATATCACTTGAAAAATTGCACGAACCAAAGCCGCGCAGAGAGAATAATCAGTTCGGAAAATCATCTCATTTCTGAAACAAAAACGAAGATTGCAAGTTTAGAGAAATTGATTGCTTCGAAACAATCTGAGCTAAGTCATCTTAAAAGTAATCTAGCAACTTCTGAAGAGAGGAAATCTCAGGCTGAAGCGGATTTGAAAGCAGAGAGAAAAATGGAAGGATCAGAGCAGCCACTTAAGAAACAAAAGACCAAGTGACATGTATGAGGCAGTGGAAGGCATGGCAACGCTCTACCAAGTTCATACAGTCGTTGAATACTACTTCGTGTGACAATAGTTCTGAATGAGAATTGCAACAAAAATAAATTGGGGATCAAATAGTATGAGTGTCTCCATGTTTTAACGTTAGGCTTGTTTTTGCTGGACAAATAATTCCCTCAACTTTTCATAACATTTTTATTACACATAATGTTCTTTGAGATTGAAACTTTTTAACAAATGCAGTTGCAGATTACAGAATGACCAAATACGATTTATTTGATAGGAGGGCGATACCGATGAAGATGACTCAGAGCAAGAATCTACTTCACCTGATGAAACCAAAAACCAAGTGTCGCCATTTGGGAATGCTTTTAGAAACAATAATGCGTGCTTAAAAATGAAACAATTGGAATAAGATATTGTATTTCTGATATTTCTGCCAGACAGCACATCAAGTAAGAAAACAGAATCTATCTCTTTGCATAGAGCCATGCTGCTATGTCAAGTGATGAAGTTTTCATCTAGGAGTAATTAATTTCGCCATTGGTTAGTTTCTTGTTTTCAGAGTCAGAAGTTTATTTTGTAGCATTTGTGTTTAGTAATTTGTTTATTATTTAGTATTTGGTGCGTGGTAGTGCAAAATCAGTGTTTTTGTTTCAAATTTGGAAATTTTAAAACAGCCTTATGGCTTGTGTTTTTGTAAATCAACGATCGTTTTATCTTCACATCACAACTAATCTCTTGATCTCACGCTTTGCCATAGTATAAGTCTGTATAAGTATTCTGAATACAGCAAACAATGCAGATGCGTCTCGCAACTCGACATTATACCATTAACAGCACATCATCACAAGAGATCATCACATCGGATCATAACTTCTGCCCATAATTGCATTGAGTGCCCGTGACTATTAAGTATGGTATTTGGTTCCCATGATGATGGCTTCGAGTGTCCCGAATGCGGTGACTGGACAGAATACGACGAAAGCGGGACTTGCGGATGTTGCTTAAAAGCATTTTGTTCAGAGTGTGCAGATTATGCAACTTGCAATGTTTGTAAGGAGCGTGAACAAAATGGCGAAGAACTCGGATGGGGTTCTAGTTGTTGTAATCGTTGCGTCAACACGAAGTGTAAAGCGTGCGGTGTTGACACAATAATTTGCAATAGCTGCATCGAGGATCACTTGAAAAATTGCACGAATCAAAGCCGCACAGAGAGAGTAATCAGTTCGGAAAATCATCTCATTTCTGAAACAAAAACGAAGATTGCAAGTTTAGAGAAATTGATTGCTTCGAAACAATCTGAGCTAAGTCATCTTAAAAGTAATCTAGCAACTTCTGAAGAGAGGAAATCTCAGGCTGAAGCGGATTTGAAAGCAGAGAGAAAAATGGAAGGATCAGAGCAGCCACTTAAGAAACAAAAGACCAAGTGACATGTATGAGGCAGTGGAAGGCATGGCAACGCTCTACCAAGTTCATACAGTCGTTGAATACTACTTCGTGTGACAATAGTTCTGAATGAGAATTGCAACAAAAATAAATTGGGGATCAAATAAAATATGTGTGTCTCCATGTTTTAACGTTAGGCTTGTTTTTGTTGGACAAATAATTCCCTCATTTTTTCATAAGATTCTTATTTCGCAAAATGTTCTTTGAGATTGAAACTTTTTAACAAATTCAAATGCATTACATAATGACCAAATACGATTTATTTAATTGATCTAACAAAGAATATACGAAAAGACAAACAATGCGAATATTGAAATATTATCATTTTTACCAAAATAAAAATCAAGCTCACTATTGTGAAATAAATCCTTCTACCCAGTCAAAACACGAGTTTGTTATGCACCAATTTTACGAGGTGGAAGAGCAATTGGTGGCGCCGACACATTCAATTCTCCAGTCTCCACACCCCGACGATATTCCGTCATGTAACTCAATGCACCGCACTGATGGGCAATCAAACTCGCTAATGCCTCCGACTGTGCAAATGTCAGTGGACCAATCCTTCCTCCTACACGTGCTCTTAAAATATCATTCAATGCTGGATCGTCGTCATGAACTGGAGGGCATTCCAAACTGATTCGTACACGAATTTGAACGGGGAATGGAGAAGTCTGTGCTTTTGGGTTTTTGGAGAAGGCTTTTGGTTCCATGTTCATGTGGGCGGATGTGAGAGCTTCAAAGATGCCAAAAATTAGACGTTCACTAACATTGTAAAGGAAGATGGATGAACCAGGTCGGATTCCAGAGGCAGCGATCTAGAACAGAGTTCAAAAAGTTGAAAAAGAGAGTGAGAAACCCTTTCTCTGAAAAAATATTGAGTATGATAAATGCATGAGTACGTTCAAAACCTAGAAACCTACCTTCATGTGAGCAGGCAATCCAAACAAACCTCTCCCCAAACATTCATCCATAGTCTGAGAGTTGCACCCAAATATGAATCCTGGCCCTGGCATAGTAGGCCATCCCACCTCCTCCGGTGTTGGACATCGAAAGTCAGTCAATATTGCATCACCAATAGGTGGCGGTGGTCGCCCACTGATGTTATTACCCTCCTCATCATAATCACCACCATTCCAAGATTCATACAACGTACACAGTGGTGAATTCCAAATGGCTTTCATAACTGCCTCTCCCGTCTTGGATGTCATATCTTGACAATATTGAGTAGTAGAGGTAGGAAGTAATAAGTCGGGAGATGCATCAAGTGCTGTTGAAATTGGAAGTTCGCATGTACGATACCACTCGCATTGAAATCGATAGCAGAATGCTCCATCGTCATTCGCGGCTGCCTTTGTATTGGCAGAGGAAGTAGTTGGATGGTGGTAAGGGTGGTCTGCATAATCCAAGTATGATGCCATGGATGTCACCAAAGCAGCTCCCTGAATGTGATTCGAATCACTAACCGTAAAAAATATCATGACCTGTCTCCCCCCATTATATGCCGTATTGATCATTTCTGCATGCTTCCTTTGTAAAAACCACTCGCCCCGCACTGTCGAAACGGAGCAATCCCTGTAAGTTGCTGCTCGTACAATGAAGAAGGATGCGTTCTCCGGTTCCAAAATCGGCGTGGGTCGCCCACCTCCCGATGCTCCTCCCTGATAATAATCCACGGTGGTAGTCTCCTGATTCCCAAACATATTCTCCGACAATTCCTTTTCCCCATCAGGTCCCGTAGCTTCGTTGCCCGCCTGTCCCGGCTTGGGATATCTTTTCAATTCCGCCTCCCCATGAGCAAAGTGACATCCATCTCCAAACGGACATTCCCCACTCAAAAAATGTTTACAAAGGGACACTTTGAAAAATTCATTCGGTTTGGGCGCCGGTCTTCGAACTGCCGACACTCCATCTTTCCCAGCTTGCATTTGACTCAATCCCAATGTAAAATCTGCCACCAATGGCAAATCGACTCGATCTCTCCTTACGTGCCTATACCTACAAAAAGGACCATGGATACAAAATCCCTGACTGTAAAATACACACTCCAATCGATCCGCCTCGTTAATGTGCCGAAACGGACAATCCTTCACTTTGCATCGATCGCCATGCCGACACAAGGGCATTTTCGATAAATCATATTGATGCAAAAATTCGCATGCCGCTCCCTTCATGCACAAATCACGCAGCCAATGCCGGCACACAACGGTTCGTAGCCGGGGATCGTGTTTTGCGGAAGTTAACACAGGCTCGGCCTCTTCTCCCGTGGCGAAGACGGACCCCGCCTTGCGGTAGGGTAGAGGGTCGAGCGTTTCGGGAATGCCTTGGGTGAGGGCGTAGTTTTCGAAGTCATATTCCACCATGTTGAGGGTGCATGGTGGAGGTTCGAGGATGGTCTTCCCTACTTCGGCGAGCATTGTTGAAAATTGGGTACGATAAGTAATAAACTTGATTGGTGTTAGCGG
>JALLAR010001339.1:0-10056 GCA_036939335.1 Conticribra guillardii
GGAATTAGTATTATCTTAATTACATACCTCTCTATGAGAGAAATATTTTCATTGCTTATGCAAATTCGTCGCCGGCCCACCGACCGACGGTCGCCATAACCATCGGAATCTATCATCGCCAGGCATCTCGACTTTAACTCTGACGTCGCCATCCCTCTTGGTAATGGTTGAAAAGAAGTCGCAAGAGCTGAATATAAAGCCGGCGCAACCCTTAATTATCTCACCATTATGGCATTGCGTGCCTTTCAGATCAATCCTTCCATTGGCGGCTTCGGCGGCGAGAGTACTTTCGTCGGTCGATTCAATGATGATAGTCATTGCTCGCCATTTCCGTCATCCGGACGTGACGAGAATGGAGACATGGGAGACACAAATCTCGCCTTGTCATTAACCCAAGCGTCTCATCGCAACGGAAAGGATTCGTCATCCGGCGGCAAGACGATATTGCCGTCGTCGTCTCAAACTATCGCGGTCGCCGGTCGTCACGAAAAGAACCGTGGAAATTTGGTGACAGGAAGCTGTGACGCATTTGCTCAAATTGTCAAGGAACTCGTTGATAATGCCGTTGATGCATGTGTATCAATCGATGGTGGCGAATCGACGCGTGATGACGGCAATTCAAAAAAGAAGAAAAAGGCGGCTGGTGAAGTGCCAGCCGAGACGAGTAACAAGGCCAGTGACGAAGAAGTATGTAAACGAGTGCGAGTGAATATTGTCCCAGAGACATTCAATGACATGGAGGTGTTACGCATTACTGTGATTGATACTGGGTGCGGAATGGAAAATATTGATGATTGTGTGACCGTCTTTAGTTCGAGTAAAAATGGGACACAGGGAGGAAAGATTCTTCAAAATGGCAAGAATGCCGCAGAAAAGGGGAAGAAAAAAGGTGGGCAGAATCGCAAAAAGTCGAAAAATAATGCAAGTCCTCCAAATGTAAATGACAGACACACTGCTGGAAGATATGGAGTAGGACTCACGCTCTGCTTACTTCATGCACAACGACTAGTCCCAGGCTCAGAAGGAATTATTCAATCAGCCATTGCATCTTGTGACGAGTGGGAAAAGGCTACTTACATGGTAGACACTGAAAAAGATGAAATCGTGTGCAAGAAAAGGACGAATATTCGAAAAGTTAGAGCTGGTGAATGTGGTACTTCAATTAGTGTGCTGGTTCCTGTAAGTATGTGTTTCCTCTAATTTTCAAGAGATTAATGAGATTTGATTCTTCCTCTTGGAGCGCACTAAGTATGCATCTGCTATTTTTTCATAGGGTGGTGATGGAGCGCATATGGCATGGCCAAGGCTTGCAGAATATTTTGCGCGGTTTCAACTGAACACAAATCTTCCATGCAGTCTCGAGGTGAAAGCGCCAACTTTATCACGCATCCCTCTGCATATTCTTCCACCTGCTGAGTTAGAAAAACGACACAGAAAGAAGATGATGAGGCTGCCAGCTATTGACTTGTTGTCTCAAGCAGAAGAAAACAAGAGGGAACGACATGACTCCGATAGTGAGTGTAATCATAGTGATGAAGAACATGCGGTGGATTGGGGTGATTGCTGTGATGATGATGATGATGATTTGTCGTCTGAAGACGAAAACGACGAAGACTCACAGAAGCCAACCAAATCAAAAGCTGTGCAGGACAAGGAACGAGCCGAAGAAAATTTGGCTAAAAAGAAAGAGTTGATTCGGAAGGGAGCAAAAGAATATGTGGGCAAAGAGGTTAACATCAAGAATGTTGCTTTTATAACGCAGCCTATTAGACGTGAGAATGGGAGTGGCCACACGTCGTCTTCTAAAAATTCAACTTCATTTGGTCCATTTTTGGAAATGGCAATTGTTGTATTTGGACCAGATTCGCTTGAAGATAATGGATGTGGCGATGAAAACAGTAACGATGAAAGCTATCTGACCGCTCAGAACCGCTTCAATCACGATCATCTAGTAAGTACTGCAAAGCTATCGGTTGTTAGGATGGTAAATGGAATTCCACTTCTCGATGGTCCAGAAGCGCTGGCGTGTGGTGTTGTTCAAAAAATATCGAATAACACTGCCACATGGAGTTCGTTTGGGTTAGATCTCGCATTAAGAAAGAGAGGTGATTCTGGTGTGCATGCTTTAGGAGAACGCCGCAGACAGATTGACAAAGACACTCCGACATTCCTCATTAATGATAGTGCGCAAGTCGCACCATATTTCCGTGATAATGCGCACGCATCATTTCATGATCAAAGCCATGACTATAGTGAGTCTAGTAGCGACGACGATTTTGATCCTGAAACCATGCACAGAAAACGAAAAAAGACACGCAGTTCGAGGTCTATTCTTCCAGCCCCATTGCGTTTGGGTCACGTTTTAATGATTGTTCAGATTAGAGCAAAGCCTTCTGCTTTGCCTTTACCAACACTATCAAAAGGTGAGTATTTACAATGTTGTTTTTATCCTTTATTTCGTGATGGTACATTTCTCAATTAGTTGTTCAATCCTTCGCTGAATCAGGAAGGCTTCCAATGAACGACAAAGGCATTGATGACGCATTGGAAAATTCAATAACAGAATGCCTTAAAAGCCTACAAAAATCAAATCCTGACCTTCTTCTGACAGCAAATCAATTGAAACGATTAGAGCGTGATGCGAAATATGTCCCTGCTGTTGCTTCTGCGATTGCGTCTATTCTTTGTCATCCCATGCGAAGGAATTTACACAGTCGTACATTGAATGCTGTCTCGGGTTGGGACAAAGAAGAAAGTGGCACGGCAGAACCTCCATCTGAGAACGTGGACAGAAGTAGTCAACGCAATGATGATATCCAAGGCACTAGACTAGGAAGGGTCGGTCGCTTCTGTAACACTCCAGTTTCATCGCAGGAAGAAGAAGAGGCAATGAAAGTTGAAATGCTGCGCCCGATCCTTGAAAGACGCCTTAGATTTGTTGTTTCTGATGAATTGAAAGAAGCAAAAGATAAAGAGGAGAAAGATCGGAGAAAAAAGGCTAGAGAAGAATCTATCGCTAAACGAGCAAGATCGCTATCAAGCAAAAAGAAAGTTTCTATTGAATCTGACAGCATGGTGAGTGACTGCCTAGAATCTGATGATTCAATTGAAGGTCAGACCATTACTGGTAACAATAAAAATAGATTCCTGGAAAGAGAAGAAAGCCCAGGAATGCTATTGAATGATGGATTTGAAAGCGACAGAAGGAGCAAGGATGCATGCGACTCGTCTGAAAATTTTCTAACACATTCATCAATGGTTGAGACTGAAGATGTGAATTCATCCGATGATGAGTGGTTCTGATTTTATGGTCCTGATAACATCATGCCGCCTGTCTTAGATGTGATTACTTGATGGTGTTGCTTCTAAGACACTACAATCTAGGAGTATACAGTGTTTATAGAATTCATTTTATTTGGTTTATGAATAGCATTGTAACTAAAATATGTTTCAATTAAAAAATTACCTTCTCACTAGCCTCGTAGTACCTCCGCGGCTTCCAAGACCACCAGATTTGATTTTGCCTCGCTTTGACAGGGTAGCTTCACGTTCATTCATACCAACTACATCAGAGAACTTATCTTGTTCTGACCCACTATCATCTGAATCTGAACTGTCAGAACCATCGCCATTTTCGGTAGGCTCCTGTTGTTCTGCTTTTTTCGGAATCTTCGGCAAGCTCGTAACGTTTGTACTAATTTCTCCATCCTTGACTTCCTTCTTCGTCTTGCCTCTTTTCAGGGATAGCTTGATTCGCAATGGTTTTTTCGACGAAGGTGTGTTCATTAAATTATTCTTCTCCATCAGTCTGTAAAGCTCGTTCTTGAGAAAATTGGCATCAATGGCCACCCAAGATCCTTCCCCATTGTAGGTCGCTGCATTCTTGAAGAGTGTGTTCCAGTCATCAATGAAGCTGCTAATAGATGTGTAAAGCTTGGCACGACATTTACGAAGAATATCATTCATACCAATGGGCTTCTCAATCACCTGGTAGTAGTCAGGATATGTGGTGGGACAAGGTTTCTCCAAAAAGATTTCTGCCATTTTTCTGTTGGTTCCTTTTTCTTTATAGTAAATGATTGATCTGCATATGCTGACGAGTCTCTCATACATTGCGTCAGACACCCCATCTGATTTGTCCACGCTAATGCCAAAAGCTGCACCCTTTGCTTTTGAAGATGTGATGTTTGTTTCTCCTGGTGTAGTTTTTGCTCTCTTTCGTCCTCCCTCGTCGTCAATAATAAGGGAGGGGTCAACGGCGTTACGGGACCTTTTCTTCTTCCTCTTCTTCTTCCCCTTCTCTTCGGAGTCAGCTTTTTTGTCCATCATGCGGCAGAACTGTTTCTCTGTAAGACCATCATCATAAACAATATCCCCTGCTGCAGCACGGCGTTTAATTGGCAAACCACCCAGAACTAAATCTGCAAGTTCACTTCCCTCTTCTGGTTTGCCGTTGGGATAGAGGATCCAATCAGGAACATCCTTGATATCAGAATACAGAGCTGGAGCAGATGTCTTCGCAAGATCCATTTTGCAGTAGAGCTTGTAGTCGTCATCATTACTGCTGATCATCTCATTGAGAAGGTCACCACTATTTTCTCCATCACAGTCTTCGCCATCCTTCTCAAAGTCTTCTTCTGAATTCGAAGCACTGGTGTTCTTGGCTGCATCTTGTGATGTATCAAAGTCTGTCAGAAGGATTTCCATCATTTTAAGCCTTTCCAAACTACCACCCTCCTCATCAGCACCACCTTTATCAAACTTTCCAGCTTCTACAACAAGTTCATTCATGTGCAGCTTCTCAGTGGCACGGCTTAAGATTTTTTCTTCAACTGGTGATTGAGAAATGATACGAAACACTCGAACATCCTTTCGCTGACCAATACGGTGAGCCCTGTCTTGGGCCTGCAAATCCATCATGGGATTCCAGTCACTGTGGAATAAAAAGGCAATGATGTGTCAGAAGAAAAACGAATACCAAAGTGATGAAACAAGGGACTTCATCGTGCATAAGCAAAATATTACATACCTATCAAAGATTATCACTGTGTCAGCAGTTGCAAGGTTCAAACCAAGGCCTCCAGCTCGAGTAGATAGAAGAAAAATGAAGTATGGGGAGTCAGGCGCGTTGAACGTATACATTCGTTTCTCGCGTTCATCAGCCGTTGTTGAGCCATCCAGACGAAGTGATGACATCCCTCGGTATGCAAAGTAGTCTTCAAGAATTGGCATCATTTTTGTCATCTGCGTAAACATGAGCACACGATGGCCAGCAGCTTTTAATTTAGGTAGCATCCTATCAAGGAGTTCCATTTTGCCAGATGTGCGAATTAGATCCTCGTTGATATGGTAACCTTCCTTGTTAAACAAGTATGGATGATTCACAACCTACGAAGTCGCGTTACAAGATGAACAATAATAGTGAAAGTTGAGGAAAGATGCACGTCAGCCAATAATTATAAAAGAAGGATCAGAACCATCACTTTTTATCAAAAACTTTTAACTCACCTTGCGAAGCTGCATCACAACATTGTTTAGACCTCGATTAAAGTTCTTCGATTCAGCTTCATTAACAATCTTGTGGCTGATTTGCTTGTAGAGCTCTTTCTGCCATGAGGACAATTCACATCTGATAACCTTTTCCACTTTTTCTGGAAGCTGATCAAGCACTTCACTCTTTACACGGCGAAGCATGAAAGGTCGAAGGAGTTCATGCAGTCGATGAATAATAAGCATGCGCTCCTCGTTAGTCAATAGTTCTTCATTTGAATCCTCACCACCTTCAGCCCCAGCATTTCCACTCTTTCCAAACGATGAAAAGGGCTTGTTGAACCATTGGTCAAAAGTTTCAGCCGAGTTGAAAACAGCAGGAAGCAAAAAGTTAAGAAGGGCCCACAGTTCTGGCAAACTATTTTGAAGTGGGGTACCAGTGAGCAAGACTCTGCGCCTGGTGTTGTAATCTTTCCCCAATGTCACAGAGAACTTAGATTGGTTATTCTTCATTCGGTGGCCTTCATCAACAATAGCATACTGCCATGTTAGTTTGCGCAGGCTTGCCTTGTCTCGAATGACAAACTCGTAAGTTGTTAATAAAACATTGAAGTGTCCATCAGCAACTTCGTTGCGAAAAAGTTCCTTCCGCTGCTGTGGAATACCTTTGTAGCACACTACTTTTGCAGCAGGCAACCACTTGGCAAATTCATTGACCCAGTTGGAAAGAGTTGAGAGAGGAACAATAACAAGGTATGGGCCCAGATTTTCCTTCACTTCAATCAAATATGCAATCAATGCTATTGTTTGGATAGTTTTTCCTGAGTAAATAAAATTGACAAAATGTGCCACATAGTGTTAGTGGGGGTCATCAATAGAGACAAAGTAAATAGTGCAACTTCCACAGCTTACCCAAACCCATCTCATCAGCAAGAATTCCATTCAAGCGGTTGTTGTACAAAGATACCATCCACTGAAGACCTCCTAACTGATATTCCTTCAAGTCGCCACCAGTAAGAAGGGATGGCTGACGGACTTGCTCCGCTTTCACGTGAGCAGTTTCGTAATACGACCCTCCTCTGGGTGCATCTGAGAAGGAAGCCTTAGTTTTTCCTTCTCCGCCTGCCTTTCTTATTTCCTCCTCTTCTTCTTCCGCACGTGAAGTCAGCAGCGTGGAAATTTGGTTCATACACTCATCAGTCTTGTCCAATAAAAACTTGAGACGATCATTCTTGGTGTCTTCAAGGAGTGAGGTGTATGCTGACATGTCATTATTTCGCAAAGCAGCAATACGTGCACGCTCGGCTTGCTCGGCTTCTTTCTCCTTTTGCTTTTCTTCCTTATTGAGTTGATCGCGAATCGCTCTGGCGAGACGTGCAGCATCCGTTTTCTTGAGACGATGGAACTTGTAAAATTCAGTTGAATGGTTACTGATGGATTTCATCAGATCTTTGTGTCGTTTCGATGTAATATCGGAAGTAATGATGCGTGCACGGCGAATGTGCTTTTCTAGGAACTTGCCTTCGCGTTTGGGTTGTAACTTATAACGCTTGAAGCGCTCAGGTTCCAGGAGCAACGTCGCGATGGCGTCAAATCGCCTTTTGCGCAATGAAACAGGAGAAGGAAAAACACTCGCCTCATCTTCTTCTGACTTCAAAGGTAGATCTTGCTGTTGGATCAGACGCTTTCTCAACTGAGCTGCAACAGCCGTTACCTTTTCTGAAGACACAGACGACGGCAAATCCTTTGATTTTACTTCAGCATGCTGACGCTTCAGTGCATTCAACAATGCAGGGGTAGTATCATTACATCTGGAGGTGCCTCCCCAAAAAGAATGAGGATGCACAGCCCCAGGCATCGAACCTGGCATGGAACCAATATTCACACCACCTATACCAGCAGCATCTTTTTTCACCACCAACGCAAAAGACGTTCGACCCCAGGGCTTCATCTTCTCCCTCAAGGTAGCAATGCGCTTAGCCTCTGCAGCTCTGGCCACTTTAATAGCTTCTTGCTCTTTCCTTTTCCTCTCTTCTTCTATGAGACGTTTCTGTTGCTCCAGTTGAAGTTTGCGCTGCATTTCAAGTTGTTGCTTTTTGAGCCTCTCTGCTGCTTCATATTGCTTTTTCTTGGCTGCTGCTGCAGCTGCCTTGAGTTCAGTTTCCCTATGAGCAGCTGCAAGTTGCTCTTGTTGCTCCTTTTGTGCTTGCTGCCTTTGGAGGAGTTGTTGTTGATATTCCTGTTGTTTGGCCTGCTGCTGCTGTTGCAATTTTTGTTGTTGCTGTTGCTGTTGCTGTTGATATACATATTGTTGGTGCTGGATTTGACTGCTCTGTTGGTTTGGATAAATGTTTGAGGAACCATTGATTTGAGGTGCGTTTTGCTGTCCATTATTTCTGGCCATGCTTGGATGAACTTGACCACTAGTACCTGCAGGCACTTGTCCACCACTGACCTGCTGAGGCTGCTGTGACTGTGTGCTCGAAACCCTTTTCTTCTCTCTATCCTCCCTATTCTTCCTATCTCGTTTTATTGCTACAACTGCTGCATTCAAAATAGCCTGTTTCGGCAAACCTCTTTCCACAGCACGTTGTAAGAATACAGGATCTATTTGTCCAGTGGGAGATCGAATGGCAGAAATGACTGCATCTCGTAATGCAATCTTTCCTTCGGGTGTTAGATTGAAACGTTCCTTTGGTGTTTGTTGCTGCGGCTGCGATTGCTGCTGCTGTTTTTGAGAGGAATGAGACTGTTGTGATTGTGCATGTTGCATAGTTGGATGCTGTTGCTGTTGCAATTGCTGTTGGGACTGTTGCATTTGTTGAGTATACTGCCTTTGCTGTTGTTGTTGTTGTTCTTGTTGGCGCTGTTGCATTTGCTGCATCTGATAATTTTGCTGCAATTGCTGTTGAGGATTTGTTGAATTTTGAATTGGAGGCTGCATTTGAGGGTGGCGTTGTGGCGCTTGGGTTTGTACTGGTGGATACCCAGGACTTTGACTTGAAGGAAGGCCTTGGCGGTATGGCTGTTGCTGCTGCTGCTGGGCAGGATTGGCTTGATAATTCTGAGCATTTGCATGCTGATAAGTTTGAACATTACTGGGCGGTACACTTCTCTGCTGCTGCTGTTGCTGCGGCGGTGGCTGCTGCTGTTGTTGTTGCGAAGCGTGGACATTAGTCGGGTGTTGCAGGCCAGTTGACTGCGCACTTTGCTGATAACCACCTGGCATCCCATAGGGAGGCTGCGATGCCGGCAGGCCAGGTGATGCATTTGGTGGCCTCGGCATCGGGGAGGGATGGGTTGGCGGACCTCGCTGTTGTTGAGTTGGCTGTCGCTGATGATACATTGACCGGAGTAATTCCGTCTTGCTTGCCTCTCGCGAGTCTCCGCCGCCGCCTCCGCCAAGGGGGTTGGGGACGGCATATGATGCTTGAGGAGCAGAAGCATTCATGGCGGGCGAGGGTTGGCCAGTCGTGTAGGGATATATCCCTCGTCCTCCCTGAGTCTGTTGCAACGGCTGTCCCATGGGATATTGAGACGATGGTGGCCGTGCAATCTGAGCATGTTGCTGTTGCTGTTGGAGGGATGTTTGAGGCGCATGTGGTTGCTGTTGTGAAGCTGGAGGAACGCCATATTGTGCTGCATAATTTGTTGCCACAGATTGCGATGGTGCAGACGCGTTAGTTGGATGGTGCGAATTTTGGGGGTTTTGATTCAAGTGACCGTGAGGACGGGAAACATTGTCACCAGGCTTGTAAGGATAGAATGGATCCATCACTTGTGTGTCTCTTTAAAACGAAAGCAAAAGGGAAGAAGAACGAGAGATGAAAGGATGATGTTGAAGCGGTCGCACGGAGACCGGTCGGCTATCTCAAAGTTGGGAGTAGGGCAGATGACTTCTTTGTGCACTTGTTATGGTCGATTGAGCCGGAAATTGAATTCTTGGGGGATCGTGGTTTTGAAGGCGGACGCATCGGGTCCCGTAGAACATGGTACAAAATCTATATACTTGATATTCTACATAGGAAACGTCACAGTACTTAGACGTAGGAAATAGTACAAATACAGACGGCGGCTAGAAAAGTTCTGATAGGTTTTTAATTCTGGCGCGCGCTGCCTGGGTGAGATAGATGTGTCAGTTGTCAGTCGTCAGTGGTCACTGCTAACTCCATTTCATACAAACTGTTTTTTTTTCAAACCAACCAACCACTGTAATTTCTCTCTCTCTTGAGAGAGAGATAGCGCAGTAGTATGGTAGTGTATTTAACAAAAATTCCAGCCATCAGCATCAACAATCATCATATTATTATGTTGCTTGTTGGAAATTCAAAATAAACCGGCAATAGCAAAACTTGGGTGAAAATAGAAGAATACTTTGAAGGATACACTCTTGACGATGTACAAGTACAAATGAATGAATGTTAGTGTTAGTTCGAGTGCACATGTTATATGAATTTTTGTGTGAATAATATGTGTGCAACACAACTGTGCCACTTTTGAAGTTGATATTGCAGTACATGAAGCAATCAAAATCTTGTTCTTGTATATTATTGTAAGACTGCGTTG
>JALLAR010001340.1:0-10055 GCA_036939335.1 Conticribra guillardii
CGGGTCCTTCGCAAAGTTTGCCTAGGAAGCCTATTAGTTAGAAAGTAAACTAAATACAATCCGAACTCAAGGCTGGGCAAACACAACAGTATTTGCGGGTATATCCGTCATAAAAAAATGATGATTTTGTCCTTGGATCATAATACTCCTGCCAGTGTGTTGTTTTTCCACTTACATACTGACTTCTCTTGACACGGTCCTCCCAAACTACTTTCCAGTCAGGTTCTTTCCATGTCAGGTTCTTTTCGAATCTATTGAAGAAATAATATTCCAAACCCTTCTTGGGACACATCTCGTCTCTCATTTTGACCCATTCTGCCCATTCAAGACGTTCTTCTGCGACTGTACTGCGTCGAAGAACGGAGAATGGCGGGCCCATCGAGACATAAGCTCCACCAGGATAGAGCTCGTTCATAAAGAGATGATAGTTTTCTGTGACAAATTTATTTGTGGGGTCTGCTGCCAAAGCAGACCGATATAACCTTTCAGCGTGATCATATTTCTTGTAAATACATTGATGCAATAAAGCGTAGTTCAACAAAGCCAGTGGATTTTTGGCATCAACTAGCATAGCCCAGCGGAAATAAATCTCGGTTGCCGAATGAAACTTTGTCTGGGTGGGATCTGTAACATCCGCTTCGTGAAAAAGACGGCACGCAGTTTGGAAATTGGTTGCACGGGGTGTCTGGCATGATGCCAATAGGAAAATTCCATAAGCTCGTGTAATGAGTGGATGGTTTGGACTTTGTTGCATTGCCTTTTCAAAGATGGGTTTCGCTCCAGTGATGTTAAAGTCAATGCAATGGCAAAGTAGTGCATAGTTGACGATATTTGATAGCTTGTTGGGGTCATGCTCATATTTTTCCCTTGCACCTTGAATGAATTTAAGTGCCTTAACAATATCAGCGAACTCTATCTTTTTACCAATCAAATCAGATTCGTGCTTTGATCTATATCTCCTCTGAACAAGGCGAGCTGCGTCCTCTTCTGACAGCCAAGATGATTGACCCGTTGCATAATTGACATAATAAGTATATATCTGACTGGTAAGTGGATCATTAGTTTCTTCTTTTCTCCAACAGTCAACGGGATTGCCCAAGTCGTCGTCACCCAAAAGCTTTGGCTTTTCCCACTGTCGTACATCGGTTTGCATATTCCTGTATGCATACATTTTGTTAACTCTATCATAGATCTTTTCCCACTGAATAAATGTCTTATCTTTTGCGCATCGTTGAGATCTCAATCGTCTCCATTGGGATTGAATTTTGGTAACAAACTTGATGACTCGTTCTTCTTCGGCTTCATATTGGAGGATGATTTGCATGTGTCCTTCCATAGGATTCTTCCGAATAACGACGCGCTTGACCAGCCATTCTAGTAACTCTGGCTGGTGATCTGGATTTAAGAGACGGAGAGCTTCTTCGTCAAAAACGTGTTCTTTTAAAGTTCGAGTGCAATCCACATCAGAATGCTTTGTAATATTTTGCAGAAAGCCGGTACTGCAGTTTTCCTTCTGGCTCTGAATCAACCAGTCGGAGAGTTTTGGAATAGATATGTTGGTCCTCATTTGCAAACGTGTGCTTGGTTGATAGGTGGTAAACACAAACTCGTGTGGGGATCGAAACACAGAAAGCACGAACATTTCATCGGCAGCTTTCACCACCACTTTGCGCACCAAAGTTCCTTTTTCGACAATGTTCCTTCGGCTGAATAGAAATATTGGGCGACCACGAACTATTCTTATCATTAGCCGCTTCGTAAGTCCCTTCAGCGAGTTTTTTTGAAGCATTTCATCCCAAGATAGCCTGCCTATACTGGATAATTCGTTTTCAAGGCATTCCCTCACGACAAACTCATCGATATCGAATGAGAAAGTCTCTCTAGTTGTTGGAACGTATACTTTCAATATCAATGATACTTCCTCTTTGAAATGGTTTTCATCGTGAAAGTGGATAGTCACAATTGCAAAGGTTGAGTCTATCCGAATGACATCACGGAAAACTACAGATGCCGCCTCTCGCTCTCTTTTCTCTCTCAATTTTTTACGAGTCACAGCAATCTTTTGTCTTTCACGTTCTATTCTCTGTTCTTGATGACAAATGAATCGATTGCGCCAGAAAAATCGCCGCCATATAACTTGAATTTTTGTTGCACATCTGGATTGTAGCTGAAACAATGCATCATCGTTCTTTGACTTCATGAGCTGCATAACAAAATTGCGCGCAAGAAATCGCCGAATGTTCTTTGCAAGGAAAATAGCCGCAGCCTTCATTTCAAAGTAATTTGTTTGCTGTAGCTCTTTCCTGGCAAAGACAGATATTCTTATTTGAGCGCACACTCTCTTCGCCTCGAGCTTTATTGCCATTATTTTAGCTTCTTTCCACATCATGCTATTCACATCAGGTAGCATTACCACTGATGACCAGACCAGTTTGGCACATGCATCCTACAAGAATAGTTGAACAAAGGGTTATTATTACGTTAGCAAGAAAACGAAAAATGCCGATTCAATCATCATAATAATACAAGAAAGCTCACCTCTCGTGAAAGTGCAGGGTTTTCGATCAACGAGATGTCTTCGAAAATAGAAATAAACCTAGACAGATCTAGTTTCCGTTCTAGACTATGCCTGACAAAGGCCATGTCAATTTCATGCTTCGAGTTTTTTAAGTTGGACAAAAATCTCATCTTTCGTGAAAGCTTAGCCCACTTCACATTGTCAATTAGTGATCCTTTGGGGTGCCATCGGCAGACGGCATGAAATGCCTGTTCGATCACTTCCGAGAGAGGGACATTTTCAAAGAAATTTACTCTCTGTTGGTGAACGCACAGCTCGGACGAAAATGGGGAATCTTTGCACTGCTGCTCAATAACTTCCTTGCTCACTCGAATGCGGAAGTGTTCTATGTACATGTTACATTCTGCATTATCCCATTCCCATGGAACCATTCCATTGTCGTATTCTTTTCTCCATGTCGGCCGCATGTCGTCTTCTTCTGGAATAAGCTTCCATATCTTGATGTTCCTCATGTGCAGAGGCGAATTAATGCTGTGTTGCATATCACTAGCAACATGCCGAGGAGAATCTTCTATTACACATGGATTGTCAACGGATGAATGATGGGAGATGTTAAGCATTTTCTTTTTATACGGATAACATAGGCGGTTGAGCGTGTCATCTCTAGATTTTTCTTGTTCGGCTCTAATGCGAGAATGATCATATACATCACTTATTTCAAAGCTAATGCAGTCTTCATCTTTAGGGGTAGACGAAATTTCCCAATCTAAGGATTTATATGCATCATAAATTCTCACAATATCGCCTTGCTTGAAAATACTAACCGCTTCCATACTGCCATTTACTGAAACGATTTGACTTCCTTCTATTACATTGACTGTGACTGCGACGGGAAATGGGACCAGTTGTTTACATTCAAGCTCTGCTCCTAATTTCGCCTCAAGAAATTTACATTTATTCAATGAATCATTGTCCTCGGATATCATGCTTTCTTCTGTTTGGATTGATTGGTTCACGAGTCGATTTTCATGTCCATCCTCGTTTTCTTTATTGGCGTTGCCCACAAAGAGCTTTGTCATAGGAGAGCGTATGCCTTTTTGCACTGATTTTTTTGGCTGATGATCGACTTTCAATTCGAGAAACAGCGTGTCAACATCAACGGAGATATTGCTTGCATAATCTGACACGGCCACTCTTGAGACGAGTGCTCTTAGCCAAATTGAAAGATAAATTATTTTATCTGAGACATCGGTCATGAGATCAGGGTTCATTTCCCGGTGCATCACAAAGGGATATATAATTCTAACAATTTTCTGGTCCACCTGATGAAGAGGATTGTAAGCCGTCGCTTTTTCTGTCAGTTCGTTGATGGGTAGTCGAAAGATCTTCAAAACTATTGGCTTCGTCAAGAAAACAAGCTTGTTGGTGATGTCTTCACCAACACTGTTAAGGAGTAACCGCGCGCAGCTGACAGCAACGACAGCCGATACAGGAGGATCAACCATGCTTAAGTATTCAATAAGATTGTCCAAACTTAATTCTGGGGGATAAAAAAATGCAGAATTCATAGCCTCGCGTGAAAGGCAGCTCGGATATATCATGTGAGTTTCCCTATCACTTGACCTGGATTGCATGTCATTTAGGAAATGACGATGTTGTCGATGGTATTCATCCAATAAAATGTGGAATGCCGCACGTCGAACTCTATGCACATTGACGTCTTTCCAAGGATTGTTTGACATTTTCGTCAACAGTGCATCCTGCTTTGTTCCGTCAGAGCGGGTTAGTGACGCCAACTCATCGATATCAAGCGGAAGAAGAAACGGGTTTCTATGAAATGGGCAACCGGATCCTAAAAATGTCAAGGCTTCAGGAATATCACGAACAAAATCCAAGTCTGAAATCATTTTCTGCAAGTAATTCTCTCCATTCCATAGAAACAAATTGGTCGGACAAGATTGTGCAGTGATGCTAGCGTCTATTGCGTTACCCGGTGATTCTTTTGATTCACTGCGAACACAATTAAATGATATGCCAAGATGGTTGCAGTTAAAGTCTCTATTTTTTTGACGACTCCAATCATCTTGCTTGCTCAGATTCCACGCTGTTATTGCTTCCACGGTGGCAAGTGATGCGTTGTGAAGTCCATATAGAAGCCTTTGCACGCGGTTGCTTCGAGACAAGACCGACTCTCTATGCAACTTATCCAGTCGCTCAATGAGAGTCTCCCTGTTATGAAGGTGCTGGAATACATCATCGGCTAATGCTTTGCTGTAAGATCCTTGATTACTCATTGACTTAATTGGTACACGATTGGTATGGTATCATTTCTCTCGTTGATCTCTAATTTTGAAATTTAAAAATCCAACAAAAACAACATCCGTTGCATACTATGGACGGCGGTCTCGTAACTCTAGGTCGGTGGTTCATCAATCAGCACCGACCAATTTTCAATTACCACATGCGTTGAAAACTACACTTTTACTCCTTCCATATAGAGCTGTTTATCTCTCCAAATCTGAGCACAAACTCGATGCACCATCGCATGCCGTTTGCCTAATTCTCTCTCGTCCTTATCATAGCCTCCACCAACTACTGCTGCCACTGGTATTTTCATATCAACGCACTTGGAAATAACGCAATGGTCTCTCTGTTTCATTCCTTCCCATGACAAGGCCAGCCTACCTAATTTGTCCGAATGAAACACATCCACTCCGGCATTGTACAGCACTAACTGCGGTTGCACTTCTTCTAATGCTTGGTCAAGCGATTCAATGAGAGCGGATAGGTATGGGACATCGGTACAATCATCTGGTAAAGGAATATCATAGGTGCATTTAGCTTTTGGGTGCGGGTAGTTGTTAGACGCGTGAAGGTCGAGCGTGTAAAGTTTTCCATGAAGGTGATTTGCCACATGAAATAATGACGGCGTTTCAGAGGACGATTTTGGATCTGAGTGAAACGTGNGTGAAACGTGGCAGTTCCATCGCCTTGGTGGACGTCACAATCAACCACCAACACCCGTTCTACTGGGCTGTCACGACCACGATAAAATTGATTTAAAAGCGTATTGCCGTCGGCATTGAACTTTGAATCAAATGATGTATCATTTTCTTCCTTCCAAGTCATTAGTTGAGCAACAACGGCCAGGTCATTCAAAATCGTAAATCCTTTGCCTCTCTCGCTTTCAGCATGATGCGTCCCACCAGCCAAATGACTTGCTAATCCATACTTCATTGCCAATTGCGCTGTCAATACCGTCCCTGCCACCTCTAGCAAAGTGCGTTCTATCAGCTCTGGACGAGATGTTTGTTCCCGAAATCCAATGAGACGGCATTCTTCTCTGGAGAGGGCCCCGGAGAGGAAGGTTTGAAGGAAATTTGGGCATATAGGCGGAGATAGGTATTGTTGAGGAAATTGAGTGATGGGTAGAGGGCGATAAAAGTGTTGTTGCGAGAGAACTAGTGGTTGTTCATCAACATTATCCATACCATCATTGGTGGCATCATGTTTGGTGCTCTCATTGATAATGTTTGCACTATTGTTTTGGTCTAGTAGGAATTCATCCGCATCATTCAGTATCGAAAATGCAGTCTGTTGGAATTTTCCCATGGGAAATGTATGCTTTGCAGGCCAATCTGGCGGGGAGTATCTTTCGTGATACACCATGGGTTGATGACGAGTGTTTTGAAGAGGATTGAGTCCCATGTGGCTTGCAGCAAGACCATCAATTAGCTTGGTGTGAGATTTGGCAGTAGTGGAAAACTGCTTAGATGCAATATGGAGGCGGTTGTTTGATTGTTGACTATTTGTACAATATGATGATGATGGGCTTCTTGACGCAGGTTGTTTTGGATAAATATTTTTTGACTCTGACTCTCCA
This sequence comes from Conticribra guillardii, assembly GCA_036939335.1. NCBI lineage: Eukaryota > Bacillariophyta > Thalassiosirophyceae > Thalassiosirales > Thalassiosiraceae > Conticribra > Conticribra guillardii. The sequence goes on from JALLAR010001340.1 coordinate 6,402, forward strand.
ATTGAACCATTTTTCATCGATTTTTGTTGCTTTTCTTGCTTTTTTTCATTGGTATGTTTGAGCTGGATTTCATGTTGAATTCGTGCTAAAGATGGCGGCAAATAACCAAAATAATCATTAAATGCATCACTTTTTCCCTCGTTGTTGGATGGTGCCATTTTCAATAATTCCCATGAGACTGACCACTGCAAATGCTTGTTGATTGCAACTCGTGAGTTTTTGTTACCAAAGCTAACTCTTCGATTATTATTCCATGCCATATGATGTGTACTCTTTCCATTGAAAGCCAGGGCAAAGGGTGAATGCCGTGTGTAAACCCTACGATTGGACAACGCCAATGTAGAGAAATCAGAAAAGCTATTCACTTGATGTAAATGGAGATTGAAAATATTCACGAAAGCCAACACGCATGGAGTCATGACTTTTCGTTGATGGATAGCATTACTAAAGCGTCGACGCAGAGATGAAGGTGCCATCTTGAAATTTATGACCTCGCATGCAGTAGGTTGATGCATTACAAAAGAGTTTTGTGCCCCTCAACCGTCAAGCCGCGCGTAAACCGACCGTGCCGCTCCTGGCTGATTGATGGGTAAAAGATTGAAAACCTCGTAGGAAGAAATAAAAGTAAAACATAATTGACTAATTAATAATATTATACGAGCTCCTTCAAAACATAAACAATGCCGGAGGCAGCAGTGAGCATTTTTTGAAGCTTGAAGCTTGAAGGTCCACCGGCCGCCGACCCGTGGACGCCATCTTAACCAACTAACTCCACCATGACCCTCCTCGACCACGTCCGAACCCTCGTAGAAGCCGAACGAGGCCTCACCGAAGCCCTCGAAAAATCCACCCCCCTCCTATCCCGCAACACTCAAAACCCATCGCCCTCCCCCTTCAGCAGCTCCGTCCTAACCTCCCAATCCCCTCTTCCCCTCCTCCCCACCCCACGCAACATGCAAGAAGTCCAAACAATACTCGCCGTGGCACGCGCCTACTCGTTACGAACTTCGGCGCCATCGGGGTGGAATCCGACATTGCCAGTGATTGGATTTGCCACTCCCAACCCATTACCACATCAATTAAGACAAGGGGCATTAGGGGCCATGCAGTTGAAAATGGTGCGGGAGGAACGGACCCGAAAAAGTAAAGAAATTCAAGAACGGCAAGAAAAAGAACGGAGGAAGAAAATGGAAGAAGAGGAACGAAAGAGGAGGAAGGAGAAGGAGGAGGCTGAGAAGGGACAAGATAGTGTCACTAATGCCATGGACGTGGATGGTGGTGAGGATTATGGAACTGGGACTGGAGCCGGGAAACGAAAACGAAAGGACGAAGGAAGGCCTGTGGAAATTGATCCCAAAAAGAGGGAAATGGTGGAGAGACAAAAGAGGCAAATGGCACAAATGGCGGCGAATGGGCAAATGGCTGGTTCTGCGGGTGGTGGTGGCAATAGTACCAGACAGTCAGTGGAAGAATTGAAAGTTAAGAAAGAGGCGGCGAATATGAATTTAAGTGATTCTAGTTCAAGTGAAGAGGAGAGTAGTAGTAGTGATGACGAATGAATGAATAAACGAGGATAAAGTGATGTATTGTACATAAATAAATAATGATTCTGATGCTCAAAATGCAAAAAATAATCCATAATTTCAATATTTTTGTTTCATATTAGGATATTAATGCAACAATGCCAATTTATGTACAATGTAAATAAATTTTAAAAATAATATTGATGATTCTAAAAATACAACAATAGCCAAATGAATGCAGCCCATACCCTATCTACTACTCACAAGGTCTGTTGGATTCATTCCCATTACAATGGGTCGAAATTTTCGACGAAATAATCTTCGAATAGGTCGAGCAAGCAGTTGACCAAAACCTCTAACTCCTTCTCCCCCCTCGTCGCTATGACCTTGCTGACCTTGTTCAAGTTCTAAATTGTTTCGACCATTGTTTTGTGTTTCACCCGAACCATCATCATATGTTCGTATTTCTTCTGCAATTCCTTCTTCCTGACATAATGGGCATTTGTTCTTTTGGTGGATATTGATTGTTCGCATTAGATGGAGCTAGTTAGAAACAAGTAAAAGAACCACCAAAATGCGTTTGACAAGTGCAAATCAATGTCATCGACTAACCTTCTTTTTAATCCACTCTGAAATGCAATCTGCATGGTAATGGTGACTGCACTTCAAGTCGGCAACACGATCCCCATCATCAAAATTCAGTAGGCAAATTGAACAAGTATAAACGTCTTCATCGTCAGACACGTTTTCGATATCTTGATTAGAAAATAAAGAAGAATCTGCTTCTGTGGTTGTTGTATTTAGCTGCTCCGTGCGGAACCTACCATCTTTCAATGATTCTGCATTGCACTCCAAATCATTATCGTCTTTCAGTTTGTCCGCAGCCAAGATGCCAGTTTTGGGACCCAGTACATTTTTGTTGTCATTCAATCCCATCGTTTCATGCACCATGATGCCCATGGAATTAGAACGAAATACTTTTGTTTTCAACCTATATCCCGTAAGAAGTCCTTCTTCTTGCCTTGTGCGGCGCCAATTCTCATACATTTCAGCCTGTCGTTGATGTTGTTGAGCAATTTCATTCATAAGTGTCTCTTCTACAATCCAGTTGTTAAGTTGTGGGAAGCAACCGCTAATCAGATACTTTAAGCCATTCTTTAAGGTGTTAGTGAATTTGAAAGGAAAGAAAAAATTCAGTAAAGAAGATTGTAAACTTACAGCAAAATTAATTGGAATAGCAAACTCAGAGATTAAATTGTAAATGAAAAATACTCACGTGTCCGGGACGAGTGCAGCAAAGTATCAACGTCAATGTTGTAAAAATAACAGTAACATATTTCCACACATGCCTTGCATAAGAAGTAATGACTGTCTCGCGATAGCAATTGACCCAAGACTTTTGTGTAAAATACTCCGAAGATATCGAACAATCGCCAAAGTCAGCTGGGCAGTATGCATCTTCAACGAGCCAAACTTTGCAATTGCACGGTTTCACGAAGAAATATTGATCAACTTCAGGAGGGTTTAAATCAGAATCAGCTTCCGAAAGAGAATCCAACTTTCGGTCCATGCCAAGAGGATCTGACAGTGTGGAAGGGGCGATTTCGTCACCAATCCAACCGAGGCTTTCCCTTCGCAGTTCTCTGCCTCTTCGCCCATCATTCACTTCATAAAATTTTCCATCCGTGTGGTTGCGCACTACTGTAATCGTCGATACACCCTCGATGCGGCAGTGGTAAGTCCTATGCATCGAAAATGAGTTTTGTGCATTGACTTTATGTGCACAGAAAAATGTGATCGACAGCAGGATCAACGTTGGGATTGACACCTGCGACATCATTGTGGTCCTCCGTCTCGTCATGGCAATTCTCCCGAAATTTAATAGTGTGTCTATGAAATCGAAGGCCCTCCGGTATTGTGTTTTTCTATTGGTCCGATTTCTGGGCGGTGATGGTCGGTGGCGGGTTGGGTGGTTTTTCGTGTTTTTTCGTCTGAATGATGTGTTTACAGTGTTACCACGCAATAGGTAACACACGCAATAGGTAACACCACAAAATAGGTAACATTTTTGGGGATGAGACAAAATTCAATTCCTACGTAGATAATGGTACTAATTGTAGGTTCACAATTA
>JALLAR010001341.1:0-10051 GCA_036939335.1 Conticribra guillardii
GTGTACATACTAGACACTCACTACGCACACTTATAAGAATTTCGGTTTGTTGCTGAAAAACAGACTAAAAAAGCCCATCTCTTATGCGAGTATTGAAGAGTGCCAGAGAATGACGTCTGTTTGCTGTTCGACTGCGTATTGATGCTAATCAAAGTGTTTTATTATGAGTTAATTGATTTACACATTAGAAAACAGACATGGAACAAGGACAGACATTGTGGCAGGAGTTATTTGACTCGACTCCCCTCAACACCCCCTGCCAGGAGAACTAACGGAACGATTGCCAGGGACATTATGGCTGCATCGTCTAGCTGAAACAGGGACTTGATGAGAACACTCTGAAGTGTCAAGTGTTTCTGGGGATGAAGGAGCCAAAGGCCTCACAGAAGACCTGACTTCCACTATATTAGAGCGAACATTGTGGCCGTGTTGAAGGAAATTCTTGAGAGGCACCATCATGTTGTCTAGAATAGTGCGGACGTGTGCAGCGTCTTTCATTTCTTTGGTGAAAATGTCGCCGGCATTGATGATGCCTGCAATGTGAAGGACTCAGGTGATTTTATCCTGGACAACTTCTAGGACTTTGTTATCACGTAAGTTGATATGCTTGGTGCCTTTGTTGGTGACTGAGGAAGACCAGTCAACGGTGGCTTGGTTGTCATTGTAGATATTTGTTCATTTGTTGGCATCAAGCATTCCCATGTCAGCGGCACAATGTTTGATGTGGAGAAGTTCCTTGACACATTCGTTGGTGGTGACAATCTCCGCTTCGAAGGAGCTTTGAGCGGTTTGGTCCTGGCAAATGGACTTCCAGGCGACAGTACCGCCGGAGCGGCAGATGAGATATCCAGAAAGAGAGCAAAGCTTGAAGAGGTTGATGGGAGTGCTATCAGGAACAGAGTTATTAATTTGACCACCCCAGCATGCATCGGTAAATGCAGCAAGTTCATGGCATTCAGAGGGGGGTGATGGAGTAGCATCGGTGGATGCTTCTTTGTCATTATGATGGGGGAGATGATTGAAGATATTAATGGTGTGTGTGTGGAGTTGGAGTGGTAAGAGTAAGAGATGCCATGGTCTCTTGTGCTGTATAGATATTTGAGAGCATGCAAGGCGGCCTTTTAGTTTTGAAAGTTAGGGGCATTGCTGCAGGACACAAGGAATGTGAGACAAGGTGAGATATCAGGGCGTGTGCAAGTGGTAAGCAAATTTATTGAACCAACAATTTGTTATGAACTTGAGATCTGGATCGGATGGACTGGGAGGTGGGATGGAGTCAATGGGAAAACTGGAGAGCGGTATGGTGTCATGTTTGGAGTTTTGGAATTGTCAATGCCAAATCGATGAGCTGTGTGTTCGGTGAAGGCTGTTGCGACAAATGCACAGAGAGCTTGTTATCTGGGATCTGGGTGCCGGACCCATGTGAATGCTGTGCCAAGGAAGAACTCAGTGTCACCCATAAAAAATATTATCCATAACTATCTGATTTTAAAAAATCTTTTGATACCCTAATTTTTTAGTAATATAATTCAAACAATGAAAATGGATGACCACATTAGAGGTATTCATTGTTGAAGTTTGAGTAACAATATCTAATGAAAAAAACCTTTTTCAGCAACATGTGATCTTCAAGGAACCACAAATATTTAATACCGCAACTGTACTCACATAAGATTGTTACCCAAATCCATTTTATTTCTCATCAGTTTGGTGATAATAAGTCCGAACATGTTGGTGTTTACAAGAGATGTAATTGACAAAGCTCTCCACACCACTAGTGGACCATACAATCCCAACACTGTTAATGGTCTTCCATCTCATCACGGCAGAGAAATTGGTGGCTCTCTAGAAGACCTGATCATTTCACTACTTGATCTACGCCATCACAACATGTTTGGTGACATTGGATGTGTTCGAGGGAAAATCCTTTTTTGCATGAAACTTACATACAAGGCAAACCTATGTTTTGGTGTCAAAATTGATTCTCCTCGCGTTCGTTATGGTATTTACTATTACTGGTGGATTTGTGTGTATATGAAGTTGTTTTCACTAGTACCAAATCTATCCTGAAATCCTCTTTCTAGGCGCTGTCCATCTGCACCAAAATTACTACTTCATGATATTATGTCTGTTTTTGGTTTTTGTTGGTTTTCTTCTCACAAGCTTAAACTCTTCTTTTATTATTTTGGAGGGCACATGCTTAATGATGGAATTCAGGATGAACTTGAATTGAAACTCCATCATTACTGTTGATCTGGCACATTAATCGTGAGTCTTAGTGAAATGTTTTTAGATCATGAATCTATGAAATTGGAGTATTGTTTCAGTAGTGAAGCATGAGATCGTCCCCGGTGATGTTTCTTGGTCTGATGGTGGCAATGGACAAGAGATCAAAGGTTTTGTCTATGTTAAAAATTAAATTTAACTCATTGCATATTATCAGCATATTTAATGTTTATGAATTGTGCTTTACTGTTAATATTTCTTTTTATTTGAATCAATCCCTCTACAGCTGTCATCTATTTGTCTGTTTTCTGCATGAGTGTATCCGCTCAGTCCATGCCCAATCTCCCGCAACTCTATGTTGTAGGGCACATCAACATGCAGTCAATATTCAAACAACATGGCCAATAGTTTCTTAGTGTCTTCTTCTCCATCACTCCAATAATTTAATGCAAATGTGTTCTCAAACCCCCCCCCTGAAATACTTGGCAATTTTTGTGCCATCGTATAAAGAAAGAGTTCTGCAGTTTGGGCACTTTGAAATAGTTCCTTGTTAAAAAATACTCTAACATGTTGCATATTTGTTCCACCAAAAACATTGTGCCTGCGCTGACAGTTCAAAAAGTCTGTTACTGTTTCGTGTCCATCTTCTCCGTTGCAGTTGTTCTCCGACCCATCCTCAAGAGCAGACTTCCATTTCCAATGTTTCTTCATGTATTTGCAAAACTGCCCCTTGCCCTGTTCCTCTGACACATGCTGATAAGTGTAGCACTGTGCTTTGTTGTCCCCACCCTCTCTCGTGATTATGGTAACTTCAGAGATTGCCAGGTAGGCATCATCTTTGTCATTCATGTTTTGGTCATCAGTGATATTGCGTTGTTGGTTGACCATTAATCACCGCTGGTCTAATGATATTTTTTATTTTTGTTACAGTTACTAATTACTTAAATTTCTATTTTGAAGTAGGAATGGGAGGATTTGCCAAAGATCGAAGATGAACTAGAACTTAAAAGAAAGTAGAACAGTGTTAAAATGCTTCAATGGGATGATTGACTTTTCATAATAAAGAATTTTTGTTTAATTGCTATTATGATTCGGTTTTGCTATCATTGTCTATTAGGAATATTCAATCTAAGATTATATACTGCCATGTTTTTTTCACAGACAATGCAACAATAGTAATAATAAAACTAAATTTTTCAAGTACATTTAGTGGGACTAGTAAAGTCAACAACTCCATGGTGAGCTGGTTACCTAAATTGCACTGATCGAGCGCAAAGCACCCAAAGCCGAGACAATGTTGTGCTCATCTTCACTATCCTCGTTTCTCCTGAATTCCGACATTGTGGGGGTGGACATTTTTAGCGATTATCCTCATTTGTGTTGGTTCCTTGCCTTGCGGATCATGTGGGCCCTTTGGGCCCACAGGCACATGTGCCAGTTCGATGTAATGTGGACCTGTTGTCGCATGTGCTTGAATAACTGTATTGCCCACATGAGCAAAGCTCACTGGTTGGTCTTTCTCCGATCGAGCCATGAATTGTGTGATGACACACTGTCCTGCTGCTTTTTGGTTGCATTCCATTTTGTAGCTCTTGTGAGCGCGATCAAGAATGGCCAGTCAAGAGTGGCGCCATCCACGGGTGGTCCTCTGCACACTTTCAGCATCATAGTCGACAAGGAAGCAGTGATGGTAATCCAGCACTTCACTTTGGTATTTGAGGTACCACAGGAGGCGGTCAATTTGGTGGGACATCTCTGGCTGTGTTGCTTGGTTGTGTGGCGCATGGAAGATGTGGTTGCGTCAGTGCCATAAAGGCTCACATATGTGGTCCCATAACAGTGCTAGCATGTCATCGAGGCATTGTTGCGGGTATTCGACTGTTTGACATACCTGAATTGCCTCAAACCATTTGGTTGAGAGGAACCCAGTGACCATTCGAACAAAACCAATGCTTTGTTGTGATTTGATCACGTGGCATATCATGTCATGATCACGTTGACTGTCGCTAGTGCTGTCATCTTTGTCGCTGGGGTGCGTTGTGATGCGTATTACTCGAAGAGCGGCATGTAACACACATAGTAAGATGCCACGTGTTTTCCCTACGCGTAAGATAGCTGCTACACCCTCATCCCGTGTCTTCTTCAGGAGAGGGTTGTCGCATGCTAAGAGATGGCCAAATGTCTCATCAGGAGCGCCGCATCCTGGGCACACATCTGTGGTTGCTCCATGGTGTCGCCAGTTGTGTCCAACTGGCAACCACCATTGCCAGAGCATGTTGACGGTTCGGATTTTTCGGTGGGACTTGTGTCGTTTTTGGACGCGTCCGATAGCTGGTCAGTCAATCTCATCATAGGTAGCATCTGTAATGTCCAACTGTCTACTAGCATACTCCCGTGGTGACAATGCAGCAATAGTAGTTATGCTTATGCATGAATTTATATTAAGAATAATAATATTTGATTTGGCACATCTTCATTGATCCTCTTCTATTAAGTGTGCTTTTCTGAATGTAGACACATCATTTTTGGAAGGTAACAATTTGAAATTCGTGGTTCCTTTTCACTATCACAGTGACACAATGAAGTAAACAGCATCAACAAAATTTGAAGATATGGCATCCAAACAAAGATCCTTGGTAACAAAATTAATGTTTGCATTAAATTTTAGATTTAATATGCATTTTATTCTATCCAGTTCTAGAATAGTATTCGTATAAATATTACTTATTTATTTAAAACTATTCATCAATTCATATTCTTATCAAGATTATAAAAGCACACGAAATAGTTGAACAGGATGAATAGTATGATAGGCATTAGATGCCATATTATATATTAAAATGGTTATATAACACGCCAATACACTTTCTTCCATCATACAATGGTGAACTCGGCCAACCCACCCGCCGCTTCGCTTGTGCTAGTACCTGCAGCACTATTCTTCATTCGAGATGGGCTTCTAGAAGCAGATTTGGCGCCCGCACCACCACCACCACTACTTTTCTCACTGCTACTAGCGCCCCCATCAAACAACGTGTTCTTCCTAACTTCCCGATAATGACTCAACAGACTCTTGATTGAGGCACCATCATCCAATCGTGGATCTGTTGTATCCAAATTATTATCAGTAAACATTTTTGACATGGTGGAATTAGCCTCTTGTCGTAAAGAGGAGGAAGTGGAATGATCGTCGCTTTTGTCGTCGCTGGAGTAGGAAGAGGTTTGTTTAATGACACTCCCACCATCACTTCCACGGGATCTAGTACTTCGTGTACTCTTGGTGCTACTACTGCCATCTCCTCTTCGAGATACAGTGCTTTTTATAAAGTCTAGCTCTGCTTTGAATCTGCTTGAACTCTTGGCTTGTTTTGTATTGACATCACTGTGACGATCAGGTGTCATCCATGTTGCATTTATTCTATCATTGCCATCATCCCAATCACCATCTTCCTCGTTTTTATAATTATTTGTACCTCCCGCTGCAGCACTATTGCCAAAATTATCACGATATCCACCAAGTCGGAAACTACTACCACCGCCACCTCCATCAACGCTAAAGTCATCTCCGTGGCCATTTTCCCACATTGTTTCGGATCGATCCGAAATGATGCCTCCCTTGCGGTGTCTCCCGACGAGAAACGCAACAGCAGCAATGAAAACTAACAGAGTAATAACTATCCCGGCAATCCCTCCTCCACTTAATCCGCCACTAGAAGAAGCGCTATTTCCAGACGAAGCACTTGCAATACTATCATCCCCACCAGAAGAAGCACCCTCATTCCCGTCATTGCTCGGAGCAGGGCCCACATAAGGGGCATTCACAAACGAGCCATCCGTCCTTGACAAACTCATGAAAAAAATGTCCGCCGCCATACTATTCTTTGATGCCGGATTGACATTCAACATTTCCGATTTCTCCGGACGATATCTCTGCAATGCTCCACGAGTGGTGCCCATAATCATGACATTTCCCTCGTTGTCGGTGGCGACACCTCCTCCGCGTGCCAACTTGTCTTCGTACACCGTTCCCAGTTGTTTACCCCAATAGGCATTTCCAAAAGGAACATCGTACGCTACCACAAAGACGTCAGTGGTGCCACCAATGGGTTTGGATGGTGGAATGTTGACATTTCCTGTGTTCAATGCCGATCCACCATCCATTGTACCAGAGAGATAGACAATCATCCCATCGTTGGACACGGCGCATCCTTCTCCAAGAACATTGCCGCCCATGCCCTGCGGATGAATTGCACTCACACGTTGCTTCCAAATGGTGGACATGTCATCCAGTTTCATCATTAGTATATAGGCCAGGGATGGTTCGGCTTTCCCGCTATTGGGCGATGCACTGACTTCGGAATTGGTAGTCGATCCAACAATAAATGCATGTGTAATTGCCCCCGTATTTGGGTTTGGAGGAGGCAAACAGATAAAACTGACGGTTTCATCTCTACCCGTGGTAGAGTCAATGCGTTTTGTGGGATTGTTGGATTCATTTTGAATAGTGTTGGATGAGGATGATGAGGACGATGCCGCGTCGGTAACGGGTGTTGGTGCCGGTGGGATTAATTTGGTAACGAATCCATCCAATTCTTCGCCATCGGGTCCGCCATTGGTGCTCTTTTTTCGTGTGGTTCCTGCCAAGAGTAATAGATCTTCATCGGGTGTTTTTCCCTTGACAAACTCGATGCAGCTTGGTCGGACGTCTATTGCATCATTGAGCTTCATATTGTGATTTTGAATATTATAATTATCAAACAGTGTCAGTAATGTGATGTGTGTGTGCGTGAATAGAATAAAGATGCAATAATGATGAAAGCAAATCAAGTATCACTGCATCACAATACCAAACAACATACAGAGGAGCTCTCTAATTAATATCAATCTACATACCTTGAAACCAAACCCCCACCCACTCTTCAAAGTCTGTTTAATCCTTTCACCCTCACTCGGCTGAACATCCATCAATGTCTCATATGGCACAACCGTCAATTGCTGCACCTTGACATAAAACTCATCTCCATATTTGGGAACTCCCCCAATGGTACTGGTACTGGTACTCGTTTTACCACTACCAGTACTGGTACCACTGCCACCGCCCGATTCCATAATCCCGCTCCCCCCCGATCCACCCAGCGTGACATCCGGACGACTGTGCAATTTTCCATTGACCTCCTCTTCCAACGTTGTCCTATACGCCGGATTCATCACCGCCTCTGTTCCCGGTGTTTCGTTGTCATCGGAATGCATGCTGACAATGTATATCTGATTTGGGTCACGTGTGTTTTGTGTGATTCCGACGGGGTAGACAATGGGTGATGATTCGAGGACGTATCCTCCTAGAAAGGCGCCAAAGGCGTTGCTAAAGGTGTGTGATTGTTGTGATTGTTCTTGTGACTGTTGTGATTGTTGTGAATTAGTAGGTGTATACTCCCGATCCAACGTCAAACTCAAATCCAAATCGGCAATGTACCCATACGCCCGTCCCTTGTCCATGACCGGCCCCACATTGGAAAGAGAGGACATGAACCCTCCATTAAATTTCCCAGTGCCGCCATCAATATCTGAGGCATCCTTGGAACTCAATGGAATGGGATTGACATGCCCCAAGAGTGCCAATTTCAATTGACCTTCTTTTTGCAACAGGGCGTCATTGACACGAGGGAGGACGGTGAGGGAAGAACAGGCCTCGGAATGCTGGGGGGTGCCAAATCTTCGGGAGTAGATTAGCTGGACTTGTTCGTGGGAATTGGAATTGGTAGCAGGATCATTGTCTTGATTATTATCTAGATGGAGCAACCAGGGAGGAGTGTTGGCAGAGGCACCTGCGGTCCCATCCAGTGTGACTTTGGGAGTGGATGGGTGAGGCAATTTCAACACTCCAAAGAAGCAATCGCTCGTTGTCAAATGGGACCATCCGTCACTGCCAGTACTACCAGCGCTTGCAGTACTGGAACTGGTACTGGTACTGGTACTGCCAGACTTGTCCTTGACAGTGTCGTTGTCTTCCACGCCGTGGTCAAAGAATCTGCCAAACGTGCTCCCCGTGAAATAAACGAGGTTGTAAGTGGCATCGTAAAACATTCCGCCCGCGAAGGAATCATCGTCCAGCTCTTCCGTTTCAACGAGATCATGAGCTAATGTTGTATCCGCAGCAATACTGGATTGGTAGTGCGGACTGGAGGGGTAGTATCCCGATTGGTAGCCGTACGGAAGGAATTGGTCGAGGTCAATCGTGTTACTGCCACTGCCACTGCCACTGCCACTGCTGCGGCTGTTGTTGCTCATGGGATTCAAAATGTTGCTGGCGGCGGCAATTCCCATTCGTGGCTGGCGGGAAAGGGAGATGGTTGCCAATCCCGCCATAATTATCCTCCTTGCCATCGTCGTCATCGTCGTCGTTGACTTGACCATGTTATTCAATTTATTGCCAGTTCTTTAAATAATGTTGTTGTGGAGCGGGACGCTTTATGATGTGTGGTGTGGGCTGGACTCTCTCTCTAGAGAACAGTACTATCCAGCGAGCGATGTGATGTACGATAGATGATAGTAGTACCATGCATAGCACGACCGATTCAAATAATAAACCCAATCATCATTGAAACACAAGATACAATATTTTATCCAATACTCCCTTTGTATTATGAATTCTTAACACCTTTCGTTTATTATTGTGACATGCCACTGACAGTAAAAATATTTACCTCTAGCCGTGACTCTAGTTGATCAGAATAGGACTACCCATGTTTGTCAATAGTTTAAAAGCGATTTTATTTGATACGCAGGGAGTAATTATCGGCGGATATCCAAAAATTGAAAATTGTCTTCTTGATGTGCCGAAATTCGTACCATACGATACTTACATACGATACCATAATAACAACATCAACCCTGCTGCCTTGCTTGGTACCATATCTAGAGAGATAGGGTTATCGTACCGATTAGGGATACTTTTAAAAGACCAATGTGTCTTACAAAATCCCCTCTTACAAGCATTTTTTGACACCCACTACCTACCCTTGTTCGTGGGTTCTGTTTTGTAAGTGAGAGACACTTGCCAAGGTACGTTTCGTTTATTTTTCTTGTGCAAAAATGCTCAAAACACACTGCACACAAGATATTAGCCACACAATCATTCTCAGTTGATGTGAGCTCTTATCAGTTGTAGGTTTAGGGACATATTAACAATTGTACCATTACCATCGTCATGGGCCGCACAAGACATTACCATCAGCGGTATCCACTAGCAGGCACAGCCACATCATACACGAACAATAACGATGATGCAGCAAACACAAAACACAAACAATAATGAAGTCATGTGTAGCGACAACATTGGCTCTGGGGGTGGGGGCGATGAGAAGGAAGAAGCTAAGCCTTTTCATTGCGGTAGCGGTAGCTATCGTACAAGTGTTGTATTGTATTTACGGCCAAACTCTTTTTTCAATATCACAGGTACTACATGCCAAAAAGAATGTAGAATGTATTAGAACCCTCAATGTAATCAAACAATAAGGTTATTGTTGAGTATTATGTACCACAAGGTTGCATTTCAGGGAACATTGATTATTAATTGAATTGGATATGCAAAAATTGGGGGTGAAATTGGGGAGCATTTTGATACGCTTTAGGATCATCTGGCCTGCACACCTCTGTTCTGAAATGATATCAAGCGTTCAAAGAATAAAGCTCCGCGATACTATCTGCCCAATTTTTTTGACTCGTGACTAGAGTCACCCGGAGACCCCCTACGTCAGAAAAAACTTTACAACCATATATGTATTAATTTTTATGGTCGTTACGACCATGAGGCAAGCGACGCCCA
>JALLAR010001342.1:0-11480 GCA_036939335.1 Conticribra guillardii
CTTCCTCGACTATTTTTTCTTGCGCCTGTTTTCGAATACGTTCGAGTTTCTTGTTGTCACTTTGAGTGCCAATCTTTCTTTGGTGCCCGAAACCCGCAAACTCGCTGTCATGCTGTCATCTGCACCATCATCACGAAGGAAAGCCTTCTGTCACACTTTCATACATTCAGTACTTCTTAAGTAGTTGTTATGTGTGAACCATATCAATACAACATTTTCATCATCGCTCAATGTTATCTCTACTGTTGTGTGTCGTCAATAAAAACCATGCAATGGCCAATTATCATCATCAAACGCATATATCTTACATTTGCAAGCTAGAGATTGTCTAACTATCACTCAATATGAATTCATCTGCTTCGATAAAACTTATGTACCTTGCATTAAAAAAAACACTAGATATCCCTAAATTGATTTATGCCGCAGGCGCCGTCAAGGGTTGGGCATGATTTCCACCACTTCTAGAAGCCAAAGAGAATGTGAGCAACTCCAGACGAGGATTTACAGATGCCACTTTCAGCCACAATCTTCTACCTTCGTCTAATTTTCCACTTTCTGATACATAACGATGCTCTAGCCTGTGAAAAGTAACATAAAAAGTAATGATCGTTGGTAGAATTGTAAGTCTTCTGCACGAGAGAATACAATTTCAAGATCAAATTTGGCTTCTACACGCATGGAAATCATTCAAGAATAATAAGAACTCACCCTAGTTCATATACGTAAACTGCATACTGAAACCTCTCTTTATTAATGCAACCAAGCACAATACACTCAAACATGACCTCGGTTTCACTTTTCTCTACCAATTGTCGAATATATTCAAAATTCCAATAGTTACTAGATGCCCATTGAATAGGGCGCGCAGAGTATATCATCCCAAGCCCTGATGTATAATCAATTCGGTCTATGGAATTTATATTCAAATTATTGTTTTCTTTGTCAGATTCTCCATTGGTAGCTGGCGATTCATCCTCGTCATTTGAGACAGATTTGGCTGTAATTTGTTTTCGTAGTTCGGAGATATCATAACCAAGGTCCAAATTAGTTATTTCAGATGGGATTGGAAGCCCATTCAGAAGTAGTGCGTTGACTCGCTTTCTTCTCAAATAACGTTTCAGAGCGGCGTGCACCTAAAAAAATCAATGTATGTTACATGAAATTGTTAAAAATATGAAAATATTTGGAAAGTCTGATTTTTTATGTGGTGCAGATGAAAACAACACATCTCACAAGGCAAAAATGCAGAATTAAATTACCTGTAAATCTGTTAGGCGTCGAATAGGGCTCGTCCACTGCACATAGCACTCCAATCCCATTCCAAAATGAGGCCCTGGGTCTTCCGACACGCTCACTTTGTTAAAGAACCTTCGAGCATATCATGCATGCGGATAGCGTTTGTTCATGGCAAGTAAAAAGTCCAACTGACGTGTTTCTGCTGCTCTTGATTTGAAGTCTGGCAAGGATGGTAAAAAAATATTACAAAAGTCAATGGCATGTGAGTATTTTGGTCGGGGGCAAGATGAGTCCTAAACGCGTGAAATAATAATAACTTCAATATAACGAAACAATGCAAATGCAACATTACATCATTTCTTAGTCTTGTATTTCTTACCAGGAGCAGGCTGGCGACGAAAAGGCAATTTTAAAGGGTTTGGCATCTGGATGCATCCATCCAAACTAGTAGCATCCTCTTGAATAGGCTGCAATTTTTGCCATTTGCCAATAGCCTCGCCAGCTGGTTCAAATTACAGAAAAAGAGGAACAAGAAACGGAAGTATGAGTATGTTATACGCACGGAAACAATACGCAATGAAAAACTAGCACACTGCTAACCTACCCAATATCATCATCTCTGTAACAATCAACTGCGAGGAAGACACTGGAGAAGCATACGGATCATTACCATCCTCCTCGGCAGTCATATTTGCGCCCGAATTATGCGTTGTCTCAATCCTCAACGAAACATCATAGTCTCTCTTCTCCTCATTGTATTCCGCTGACACCATTCCCTTGGGAATAGGATACGGCACCATTCCCTCGGTCGAACCCTGACCAACACGATGCGCCCGTCTTTTTGTAGCCGCTGCCAACATTGCGCCAATTTGCCATTCTTCAGTGTATCCCACTCCCTCGTCGAGCATTTCGTCAACTTGATCGTAGGTGAGACGGTAGTCCACTTGGACTAGAGAGGGAGTCATGACAATGGATGAAGGAATTATTGAACCATCGGGATTAAGTTCCACTCCTAGGGAGAGAGCATATTTGTCACTGTAGGATTCGAGAGACATTACTCCAGAGCTCATACTGTGTAGTAGTGGTTGTTGATTGATTGAGTGTGGGAAGAAACGTGCATGGCATGATGGGTTGAGGAATGTATTCTACAATAGTAAACAGTTCATGATAATATTCAAAGCAGATGTCTATTTGTCCAGTTTTGATTCAAGCCCAAAACTACCAAAATGGCACTGCACAAACTGTATACTTACTTTGGAGGAAACATGCACAAAGTAGAAGTTGGCAAATAGAGCGATGTTCCCCTTCGCTCAGCCACCTTCAGAAGAGACGATCCCCGAGGAGCCCATCGATCCACATCGGCAATATGAATCCAATACCGATAACGCGTTTGTGAATCCTCCACATCATTGTCATCATTGTTGTTGTTCTTTAATACTTCGACAGAAATTCCATCGTCAATATCCAAGGTGGAATCTCCATCAATGGTGTATACTTTTTGATGTCTCAAATCTTTGCGTATTCCAAGGATGGAGTCGGGATCTCGTGTGATATTTTCCGACTTTTTTTGCCAAGTGTTGCGTAATTTTTTCATCATCAATAAAGTGATGTGTGTTTTAAACCACCATTCAAAAGTGTAGCATGGGAAGACGATGTGATTGTATTGAGGATGTATTATGTATAAAGGAGTCCCGAGATAAAGTAATATTTGGAAACAAAGACAAAGCAGAGCAATGCAGCTACAATAGTGTTCATAGATGCATCATTCTCTCCATAAAACATTTCTCAAGCAAACACACAATAATACAAAAGCATAAGAAGTATCGATATTTCATTTACCTACCTCCATACTAGCCCTCTCCTCCTCCTCCAAAAATCGAATAGGAAACCCACTCCTCAACAATGCCGTATCCTCATGCCTCCCCCAAACGCCCATCTCCACCACCAAATCCATAGCACCCTGCGCCGTCCTCTTTCGAATCAACTTTGCCAAAACTTCCTTCCCCAATTTGACATTTCTATGAAATTTCAATCTGCGAATGGCATCTCCATCCCAGGTTCGTATCCATGTTCCCACCGGTTCTTCGGGTTTGTCCCCCGTGCGGAATAAATGTCGAACGAGTTTCTTTTGTTGTTCTTCGGAGCCTTTGACGCCAATTTGCATGGCGTAGATCAGGAGGGATTGGAGGGAGGTTATGGCGTGTTGAATGAGGCGAATGTCAGTGGGTGGAGATGGAGTGCTATTGTCAATGCTCGTTTGGAGATGGGTGGTTTTGAATAAAATTTCTAGAATTAATTCTCCTCTCAAAGTGGTGGAAAGATCGATGAATCGGCCTTTGGCTAGTTGATATGGAACATCTTGTTCTTCGTCGTCATCGTCATCATCATCGATATGATTGTCTCCTTCCTTCGAATTTGTTGTTTCTGCAGTTGTGGGTTTCTTAAGCTCTTGTAATCGGCGCTCAATCAATGTCGCCAAATATTGCATTGATTCTTCAAATTCCTCGTCTGTCAATTTTCCTTCGGGTTCTGGCTGCTTTGATTTCTGAGGAGGATAATGAGATTTCTTTGACAAGAAAAGAGCGCATGACCAAAATGATGATGATGACTTTGGAATTAACAATTGGCCCCTTTTTGAATTTGAGTCGGATGGAAGAAACACTCTGGCAGCAGTAGAGCCAATGCCAGTGGAAGTTGCAGGCGATGGCGGCGAAAATGAAGAAACATGTGGAAGAATATTGCTCGATTGAGACAATATCAATAATGTTGCTATTGCACATGCAAAGCTTGATTGAATCATTCTTTCAATTGATATATTGGTGATTGATTGAATGGTGGCAAGAACAATATAATATGTATTGTTTACTTGTGCTGCAATATGAAATATGATGCTTTAATATTGGCAGCAAAGAAAAAGAGAGTGCTAGACTTTCTTCGTTCAAAATCAGTATCGATCCTGGCGCCTACTTAAAACTCCCTTTTGGATTCAATTGACGGATGAATGGATCTGCTCTGACGACTCTCTGTATCGCGAGGTAGCAGATAGCACTGCAATCGATAATGTTATTATTATCTATTATTATTATTATGATGGGTGCGAGGACGGAACAAATAAAAAGATTTTTTATGTCTCGTCAACAAAGCCACCAAGCAAAACCAAAGACCAAAATAGTACAATCGATCATGGCATCAATTCCAACATGACATAATTTACAATAGGAAAATTCCTGAAATATCCATAAAATTTTAAAAAGTTCTGTTTCGTTAGATTGCAGGTATTTATTTACAATCGTCTACTCTAAAGCGGTAAAGCCAACAGTTGTAAAATATTTATATATTTTGTGGATAATAATGATTTATCATATGTGAACTTTTCAGTACTCCTATTCATTGGATTTGATTGATTACGAGACTCAAAAATAATAATATTGTACCTAGTATTCTTACACGTGGAAGACGATATTTATCTCCCTCCTGCATTATTATTTATTGTTGCAGCAGGTTCCAACATATTTTTTTTACTCGCCACCCAACAATGGTGAATTGAATGAGCAAGAAAGGGAATTAGCCAAAGAGGCTTTATGGTAGTCCAGTTCAGTGCAGGGCGAAGATTGAAGATATTATATATATATATGTATATATGTATATAATTCCTGATCCTGATTACCATTGACCATTGAGATTAAGATTGCCATTACCATAGTAATGGTATTTCTAAATTAAAGAAATGGTCAAATGCGTACTTTCAAATTGGAGAAGGTGAAATGAATGAGTCAAGAATATTATACTGACTGTGTTGCTTTTGGTGCAGCATATAACTTAGTTGAAAGATGGTACCACAACATAGAATTTTAATTTACACCACACCACAAAGTAGAGTAGAGAGAACACAATAAATAGTATATTGGTATTTTGACGTGGATTAAATAATTTTCCCTTGTCACTCTCAAGAAACTGTGGTTGTGGTGGCATGAGATACTCAAGAGATATCAATGATGGCAACAGGAGCAGAATGAGAAGCAGAAGAAGGCCGTGGTGCTGAGGTATTGGATGATTGTGCAGCTCCAATGGAGGTGGAGGAGGAGCAGCAGAGGGCTTAGTCGGGAATGCCCCAATCCCAGCGTCCTGTGCCCAAAAAAAAAGTGAAAAAGACAAGCGCCTGGACATGTCTGGGACAGCAAGTGCTGTCATCCTGGGGCTCACCAGAGGGCATAGGACAGCGGGCAGGACATGCCCCCTAACCTGACACAAGAGGACATGCATACTTATTGGTGACTCAGACTCAGACCATACAAATTGCTCCGGTGGATACACAAACCATGATTATACATGCACAGCTACTAAAGCAGGTGTAAATAAAAAGCTTTGAAAGGCAAATATTTTATCTCGTCACACAAATATTGCTAGACAAGATGGTGGTCGGTGGTCAGGTGCCACTCATGACTCAGAAACAAGGACACGCCCAGGAAATGTGATCCTGTCCATGCCCATATCCAGGGAATAGGACATGTCCGGGACATTACTGACTAAAGCAGAGGGTGATAGTGATATATGGTTGGCAGGAGCAAATGCGCCAATAAGAATGAAGGGGGCTGTTTTAGCAACGAACATGCGTTGAATTTATGATTTAAGATTTTTGTGTGCTGTTTTCAGAAGAAAAAAATATATGAAATATGAAGCCAAGCCATGAGGCCATGGACATGTGGGGATCCATGGGAAAACTGCTGATACATTCAGCACTCTCCAGTTGCATGCTGTTGCATGGATCCCTGGCAAATAAACTCTGGAGAAAGAGAAAGAATAATCAAACAAAACTGTATATTTTTAGATCAGTTGGTATTATAATTGAAAAATGAAGTGTGTGGATGGGAGAACACTCTTTCTTTAATGAATCAAACATACGCATGACATATAAGGGCATACATACATAAATTCCCGAATCAGGGATCAGGAGTGCAGCGCATGTCATACATTAGGTGTGATGTTTCCTATGAAATCCTGCTGGCCTGACAGGAACATCAAAACAACACTAAAACATGTTTTTAATGAACATTTTGGTTCGTCTATCTGAGTCCCACATCATAAATGCATGACATATTTGAACCATGTAATTGAGCAATAGTAAAAAATCATGACTCTAATCTTATCATTTTATAAAATGTTAAGGTGTAAAAATTTGGAGACCTATTATTAAAGTTGTCAAGTCTGATTTTTATTTTTTTTAATTTCTGCAATTATTCCTTGATGAAGCATTAAAAATACGGTTCTTGGCAGGAATTACAAAAATTAAAGGAGTTTTTGGAAGATACTCTACTACCATATTTTTCATGCTGATTTCTGTCCCTCTTGCGTGAAGTGCTTTTGTGGATGCCACAAAATGTATCTCTACTGTGACTGAGGAGAGAATGTGAATGTAAATCCTCAAGAGAATCTCTAGACAAGCAAAGTGTAAGCATGACAAAAACAATGAAAAGTTATAATTAATTGGAGCAAAATAAGAAATTACTACCCACAAATAGAAATCAGAATCGCCATCCTTTTTAGCAGACCACGCGGCATTGTCAATAATGGATCATGGTTTGGGGTTCATTCCAAAGTTGTAATTGTAATTGTAATGTTGTTAGTAATGGATTAAAATAATCTAGTATTTGTTTTACACTATGGTACAGTTATTAGAAATGCTATGATCAGCTTTTTGAAACCTGACAAAATCATTCTTTTTATCAATGTATATCGTAATGAACTTTTTCAAACAAACAAAGAAGGGTCGTAGCAATAATCCTTGCCACTGACTCCCAAACCCTCACACCCAGGCACGTCTTGAGTACCACGACGCTGGAAACACTTGAGGCCATCAGAACATTCATCATCACTATCACAGTCGCCCTCGCATTTTCCCAAAGGATACTTCACACTTGGTTTGCCATTATCACCGGCATTATACAAATAGTTATCACTTGGACGTCTAAAACAATAGTCAATGCCTGAATCTCCTACTCCTTCACAGCCGGGAACCTCCTCCGTGCGACTGCGCTGAAAACACAAGAGTCCATCGTCGCATTCATTATCATCATCACAGTCACCTTCGCATCGCCCCAGCGGGAACATGTTGCTTGGAGACCCATTATTGCCCATATATGAAAATGGTAATGGCGCTGGTTCATAGCAATAATCCTTGCCACTCACTCCCAAACCCTCACACCCGGGTACTTCTTCAGTACCAGAACGCTCAAAACATACCAAACCTTCAGCGCAGTCAGAATTCGAATCACAATCGCCCTGACATTTGCCCAAAGGAAACTGCACACTTGGGGTTCCATTATCACCTGCATTATATAAATAGTTTTCACTTGGGCGTTCAAAGCAATAGTCGATGCCTGAATCTCCTACTCCTTCGCAGCCAGGGACCTCTTCGTTGCCACTTCGCTGAAAACACAAGAGCCCATCCTGTGTGTGTAACGGCGAAAATCACATTTGTCAGCGTTTATCGAATGTACTATATGCAATGATAAAACAAAGGAAGAAATCATATTATTCTCTCCTAGATGCTCTTTCAAACTTACCTTGCACTCACTATCATTATCGCAATCTCCTTCACATCTACCCAATGGGAACATATCACCACCGTCATTGCCTACAAAAGTTAATAGTGGTGTAGATGATGGCCTTTTAGTTGGACTGTTAGTTGGATGTTTTGTTGGACTGTTGGTTGGATTTTTCGTTGGGCTGTCGCTAGCAGGATGTCCAGATGGATTCGCTGATGGCGACTGACTGATGAATTTCGAAGGTGCTGAAGATGGCGATACTGAAGGGGACTTAGAAGGAAGCATAGATGGCACAGAAAATCCGGATGGGGCTAAAGAATGAGCTGGATGTTGGGTTGGACTTGTAGAAGGTTCGCTCGAGGGTAATGCACTTGGACCAATTGATGGGCGCAAAGAAGGTCGTGTCATAGGTCCGCTGGATGGGTTCTGCGATGGCATGTGAGATGATTTGCTGGAAGGCACTGCAGTTGGAACAAATGATGGGGTCTGAGAGGGCGATGCAGATGGCTTGCTGGATGGTGATTTTGTAACAGAGGGAGTGGTAGATGGAGTAGATGATGGCTTTCTAGTTGGAACTGCAGTGTCTGGATTTGGATCATAGCAATAATCCTTGCCACTGACTCCCAAACCCTCACACCCAGGAACTTCTTCAGTACCACCACGCTGGAAACAAACTAGACCTTCGGCACATTCAGAATTTGAATCACAGTCGCCCTGGCATTTGCCCAAAGGATACTGCACACTAGGGTTGCCATTATCGCCTGCATTGTACAGATAATATCACTTGGACGCGCAAAGCAATAGTCAGTACCTGAACCTGCGACTCCTACACAGCCAGGAACCTCCTCGTTGCCACTTCGCTGGAAACACAAGAGCCCATCCTGTGTTTATCAAGGCAGAACACATACTTATTTAGAATGTACTACACACAATGATAAAGCGAAGGACGAAAATACATTTTCTCGTCGTGTTTTCTTTTGCGATAATTTCTCTTTCAAAACTTACCGCGCATTCACTATCATCATCGCAATCGCCTTCACATCTACCCAATGGAAAGTACGCACTCGGGCTCCCATTATTTCCTTTATACACAAACGGCGCTGAAGGGCTCTTGGTCGGACTTCTACTTGGGCTATTTGAGGGACTAGAAGTTGGCGAATCTGTTGGGTTTGACGATGGAGAATCCGAAGGAGCATGGACAGTGGATGGACGCAGGGATACTGATGGATTTAGCGATGGTTTTGCAGAAGGGTTTTGGGATGGCGCATTTGAGGTGGTTGGGTGACTTGTAGAAGGTGTCTGCGACGGACTCGTTGATGGAACTACCGAAGGATTTACTGTTGGAGCATCTGTGAGAGGAGCATTGGGATTAATCAACAAGGAGACCGACGCCGGGCAAACCATGCTATTGGTAAGCAAAATTGTTGCTGGGTTGTAATTGAGCAAATGGGAAATGTCAATGATACCAGTACTTCGAGCGATAGTAATGAGAGAAAAATTACAAAGATAGAGTTAGAGAAATAATGATCATTGCAATTGATGTGAAACCTCAAATAATTCATTGATTCCTCACCTTTCTCCCGAACCAACAGTCCTGGCAATCTTCGAGATACCACCATCATTGGGCAAGATGTGATGAACCGCTCCTTCGCTATTATCGTTATTAACAAAGATGGAGCCATCTCCAGCCCACTCGATATTGTCGGGTGCTGGAACGTCGCTCAAACTAAGAATTTTCGTTATTGCAAAGGAACTGGTTTCGGATGAGAAAGATCCGCCCGTAAAATCGAACCGGAAATCAAATTCAAATACTCCGCTCAATTGATTGGCAAGAACAACTTTCCAAGGACTTGTGGGATTGGTGTCGACATCTTCATGTTTGGGATAAATCATTGCATTGTTGGAATTGGTTCCAAATGATCCAGCATTTTCGTCGCCGCTGTTTCCGGGGAAGCTTCCCTCAAGGTAGAACCAACTGCCAAATGCTTTATATTGTAGAATTTATTAAATGTTTTTTCATAAGTCGGTACGAGTTAGTGGACGAGGATATACAGTCTCAAATAAAAAGCAATGGATCAATTGAAAATACTATGAAACTCACCAAGCCCATTTCTCGCAAGCAAATTCTCATCTCCTGCACACGCTCCACAGCTCTGCCCGTCAATGGTGTATCCCTTTTTACCAATATACATCCTCAAGGTCTCACTTCCAAAGTCTGGACTCAAGAACAAAGCCACGTGATCTTGCTCTCCCGTGCTCACCAAGGCGGCAATCGTAGCCCACTCCATTGATACCCCCTTGCAAGGACGATGCATCGCCGCTTCCAGACCCAGTGACAAAATGCAAAGTATTCTCGTGAATGGCGAAAATTCTTCCCTGGTCGTTGTTCACTTCCTCTCCGAAAATGTACAGTCGATCGACGAATCCAATATTGAAGCCATACGTGTTGGCTTCAAAGACTTGACCACTGCAAAAGCGCTCAAAGTTCCGCCCGCCAAACGAAGCCACTTCCGTTCCGTCCTTGGTCCGATATCTGTTGTACGCCCTCCCGATGGACTTGATAAATGGAACTCCTCCAGTCAAGCCATTCGAATCTCCAATGGCGTTGTTAATCGCCTGATGCAATTGCGGCGTATCAATAATCACTTCTGAAATCGAAGCGGCATTGCTGTCGCAGCTCGATCCTACGTAACTCTCGTGATTGATAAACACGCGCAAATCGCCATTGTCCATCACATAGGCTCCCAGTCCGTCGTTTTTACCGCGCATGGCATATCCGCCAACATTGACTTGATCGTATTGGGTGATGACTTCGAAGGCTTTCCAGCCCGAGTAAGTGACCAGGGCCTGTTGAGCGGGGTCGCCATTTAGGGCAGAGGTGGTTGGGAGGAGCAGTTGCGAGACGAGCTGAACGAGCGCGATTGCTGAGCTCGAGTTTTTAGTCCGGGAACGTAGATTCATTGTGCGTTTTCGCTGTTAATTGATATGATATGGTCGTTCACTGCCTGCTAGCTTATTATTGTTCTGGCTTGGTTATATTTGAGAAAATATAATTGTCATGGGACGAAATAAATTGTGTTGAGAAAGCCAGATATTTTTTTGTGAGAAAAATTATGCTGATTGATGTCGATTGATGTTGATTGATTTTGGTTGATTTTGATTGATTGTGATTGATTTCGATTCAAATGAATTCACAGGGGGAAATGGAAGAGTACATACAATAGAGCGCTCATGGAGAAATGCCACTCCAGTAAAATAATAATCACGGCTGACAGAAAAACTGAAAAATGTGAGTACACCGCACTGCAATATCGTACTAAATAATAGGAGTATCTTCTAGAGGCAGGGGAGTAGCATCTACATACATAGTGTATGGTAATACGCTCGACGAAAAATGAAAAAAATATCTCAAGACCCGCAAAAATGCATTATGCAGTATGTCCTGTGAAAGGTAGATATTGCCCGAAAAAATCTCAGCATTGTAGCCACAGAGTAGTCATTTTAATAACCAGCATACTCCGAAAATCTCAATGACCCATTTAAGTATCATGTGCTAGTGTCTAACGCCCAACGGTCCTTAATTAAGGCATAATATTAATATGATGTACTTGTGATAGTATTACATAGACATAAGGATTGCTTGGTTAATGACAAAACGGCCAAAAATCCTTAATTAAGAACACCTTTTCAAACGATTTT
>JALLAR010001343.1:0-15164 GCA_036939335.1 Conticribra guillardii
TTGTGTTGATGGCGGCTGGTCATGGTTGACGTGCTTTTTTGTGGTCGATCGTGAGATCGACAAATGTGCGAGAGCTATTTCTGGCTCTGGACGGGCGCGCGTATAAAATTTGAGCATGCGGTACCATTCTAGTACCGCATTCAAAGGTGGCATGACAGGTGGCTCGGTTGCGGGTCAGTGCTCTCATTTTAAATAATGGAGCGCCATGGCAGACGACCTTTGGCGACGGCGGTGGTTGAAATAATTGTTGTGTCTGAAAAAATCAAATATCTCATGTGCTACGTGAGATCATGTAGTATATTAGGTTACAAAATACTATTAACAATATTGCCTTTTATCTCTAGAGATACGTAAGTATCTAATTTTAATCGCGAAACATAACGTTATATTATTATTGCCTCTGTATCTAGACTCTTTTTGTATATTTTATTGCCTTACAAAAATAATATTAGGATTACCATCTGTTACGACTGTCACACTCACTCTATTTTAAAAAACATTACAATTTTAGCATAATTGTTAAATAATATAATATAATAATATACATCATACATAATATTTTTACTGCGTATCAGCATCTATTGACTTCTTTAGTAGTAGTGACAACTTTCCAAACCAGGCCCCGAGTATTTGAACCAGGCCCCGAGTAATTGAACCAAACACCAAACCGATTGACCCATTGGTTCACCAACCAGTGATTTGTCAATTGAAATTGAAATTAATTGATAATTTTTTTCACAGAATAAGTAAACAGTGAGCTTTAGCAACATATGGAAGAAGAACAAGGAAAAGGGGGGAAGCAGCTGGATTTGTACTTGACAACAACCAACATTGCATTATTATAACTTATAACTTACCAATGCCCAAGAGTTCCCAGCTAGTGCAAGCATTGTGATAATAATGCCACGATTGACAAAATGAATTGTCGATGCAGCTTTGCGTACGGCAGCATCAGCAATAAAACAACAGCACCATCAACAATAACATCAAAGCATATGTGTGAGCCCATCCCTCGGGATATGTAGATTTGGGTCTATTTCTAGTTCGGTCCATTTCTACATAGACCCACCAGATTCTAGAAAATTTCAAATTCTAGATCAACCAATCTACCACACCAAATCACGACCAATTATGATTTTTTGATTTAAATCTCATGATTTAAAATTTAAAAATAGAGCTGGTTAATTTACTGAAAGATTCATTATTCTTTCCACCCGATCGACCCTGCCAATTCAACCGATCACTGTTTTCTCATGCTCTGCTGTTCTTTTGTGCTATTTCTCAAGAATATAATGACTATGGAGCTAGTTGTGCATAATTTGAGTATTAAATAGCATTTTTATTCATTACAGTTCTATTTTGTGTGTATTAATTAGCACATAAATTTGGTGCATTTTTGACACATTTAGCATGTTTTCATTGCCCCAAAATGCATTCAGGATTCAAAGTTCTGAGAATGCATTGAATATCAGCAAACCAAGAATGGCCAAGACCAAAAAGTGATTGCTTGGATCAGCAGGTTCAGAAAAAAGGATCGCTTGAATCGGAGGGTCTAGAATGTGAAAATTTTGCACAAATAACCACAATGCAACATCCACCATTTCTACCGATTTCACATTGATCAACTCACAAACATTGGCATTGTTAGAATCCAAGGATGTATTGGCCAATCATTGGGAAGAATAAGATTTTGACAATCAATTTGCACTTGGCATTGATAACAACTGTGGTGACAACGATAAATCCATAGCATACACAATTCTGAAAGATAATGCAGCAATAATGCAAGTGCAGTGTTAGTGATTGAAAATTCGTTAAAAATCCAAACATATTGTCAGAGCACTCAGCATCATTGCTCTCATCCTAAATTGATCTCATAAAAAGCTCAAACCTTGATTGATTATATTGGGGCAGGGGACATTGATGTATGGACACCTAAGCCATATTTCTATCTTGTCAACAATCATTGACAAACAAGTTGTGGCTCTTTGTGCATTCAAAAGCTTTTACTTTGACTCCCAGCAAAACGCAAAGAAGAACAGAAATTATATCACCAAGCAAAAGCAGAAGCTCTGATGCTAGAAATGATGCTCAACGTGATAAAGCAGGGATTGCTGCAATGTTGACTGGGGCCATTATATCATCTTTGTCATTGTGGTCATTGTTGGCAATCTGTAGACTGCATAGGAAAGGAAATCTTGATGGCGCATGGTGCCACTGATTTTGTTTTGTTTTGGATAGACGAAGAATAGAATTATGAGAAACGAGCAGCAGGCAAGATAAATGAAACTATTGCAATGTTGCCAGAAAGGTCCATGCTGAATATACTGCTAGCGCACTGCTAGGAATTACCTCTTTCGTTTCTTTTTGGCACAGATAATTTTTATTTTTGGCATAAGATTTTTTGCAACAAAAGATTAATGGTATTATTACACAGTTATTTTGAATGGTCATTCTATTTCAATCTGTGGAGACTTTACCAAATGCGACAGAAACAGACTAAGCTGATTTTGTTCCATAATTTTATTGTTGTCACTGATTGCATGAAGCTGAACAATATGATGAGGTCAGAGGATGATCCCTAGAGGTTGGTGTTGCACAATTAAAATGTGCTCGGTGAAATAATTTCTTGAAATGGGTCATATACACTTTACTTGCAGAATAACTACATAGCATTGATGAGCTAGAGTTAAAAATTATATATCCGATGTAAAATAATGGCATGATGTCGCACACTACTGAATCAGTACAATGTCGAGATGCTTTCATCATGCATATTCCTTTTGCACTCAAAAGATAAACCACCAAACGCGTATCCCACTGCAACTTTCCAAGCAATATTGTTAGACCACCAACAAATTTCCGCCCAGACTCTGCGATAGTAAAGTTGCACACCCTCCTCTCACATACAAACACTATACAATGTTTTTCCTCCAATGCTAATATCACTCATCAGCGATCTACCTCCTCATATTCACCAATGCATCACCTTCCCTCCGTGCCACATTCTTTGCATCCCCCATCCTCCTCCTCACCTCCTCAAAAATCCCCGGTCCAAACTCCTTCAACCACCCCAACATAGCACTCGGAATCCAATCCGTCAACGGTAACAATTCTTCCACCAAAGCCACATACTTCAAATTGGGCATGACATCATCGTACATTGCACCAACAAATACCATGGACATGGGTGCCCATGTCAAATCAAATGCTTCTCCCAATAATGGCAATAAATAGGAAGCACTTCCAATAAAGTCAACGACCAACGAGGTGATGAGCTTTCCAATCATGTCAGTGGGCAAGACAGCTTTGGCAATCGATTGGGGAGACGGGCGGGGTCCTACGTCATAGATGATTTTTTGGGCAGTGTTGGTCATTAGAAAGGTTTGGTACATGGGATCTAAAAGATGGTTGAGTTTGGTGCGTCCTTCGCGTGTGGAGAAGTAGAACGTGGAACCGATGGCAGTGAGGCCTAGTGCTATGGAGAGTAGGAGAACGAGTATGGGAAGTACGAAGGGAATTCCTATGATGAGCACTCCTTTTGAGTCAGATGGTTGGAAAGGAATGGTTATGGAACAAAGAGCGGACATATAACGACACATTGAAAAAGAATCATGTGAGCAAAGATTTTCATTGAAATGTTGATGGAATAAATTGGCAGATAAATATTAAAGGCATACAATATCAATTGTCAATTCAACTGAGCATAATAAAAACAGAGCACAATTATTCTTTTTAATTGCGCGTATCCAAAAAAGTAAAAAATTCTGAACGTACCTCCAATGATTGGCAAAAACGCAACCGCCACGGTAGCCATAGGAACACAAGGAACAAGCATCATTTTCACCAAAGGCACATTCCTCAGGTCTCCAACTGAAGACCCCGTCAAACCCACATGACTGGCAGTACCCACAGCCGTGTCACTAATAACATCAATGGCAGTAAACCAGCTGTTGGCAAGGTTGATGGAAGCGGCAATTTCGGGTCGGTAAGGACCATCGAGACGGAGTTTGAGACGGAGCGTGGGTGGTTGATTGTCTAGGGAGCTGGTACTTGTGTTGGAGGAGTTATAGTTGGAGATGCGCGATGCGGAGGATTTGTAGACTCGTTCCGGGGATTTGGAAGTGTTGCTATTATTATTTGCATTGTTGTTGTTGTTATTGTTGCTTGGAGATTCAGGGTTCAAATTCAGTATGAGCCATTGAGTATCATTGACGCGTAATGTTTTGTTGATTGTGCATTTGGACACTAAATTTTTAGACGAGTTGGCATAGGTCAATTTGAAGGAAACTGTAGATTCAAATAACACGGGAAGAGGCGCCGAGAGTATCATTTGTCCGTTATTATTGGAGGACGATGAGGACGAATTATTGTTCGCAGAGGAGACTCCCCCGAATTTAAATGAGTTGGCGTGATCTCTATGTTTGGCAGCTGGAGGCCCCGTGCTCACTTCATTGCTGATTCTGTTGAAACCGCCACGGCCATTGGATTCCATGTAGGACATGGTCACGGAAGTGGGCACATCATCGTCGGGTAAATCATAGGCGGATAACACTGTGGCGATTAGTTTTCCGTTCGAGGTGGGTGAGTCCATTATCGCCTTGGCTACTTTGATGGTGGATTGAAGAGGGTTGGGTGGAGGTCTGGCTGATTGTGCGGACGAGGAGGGAGAGGAAGAGTTCGCTTCGGGCGCCATGGTGAGATATTCTTGCTTTTGGGCGGTTACAATAATATGTTGTGCTTCGTTTTTTATGGTGTCCGAATTGTGAATTGTGAGCTCATCTCACATTGTCGACGTCGTCATTCGTCCGGAGTGAAACACCTCAACAGAGGAATCTATTTCCAGATCCGTAGGAATTCAAAAGATATTTTTAACAGGACTGCATTGGCGGGACTAAAATCCGTCATTGAATTTTTTTTCATTTTTCATTCTTCTCTTTTCCCTTTTATTTTTTTGCCAACCCCCATGTCCGCCCTCGCCAAAGCCCAACGCAACAAAGGCGACGCCTTCCTAGCCGAAGCCTCTTCCATCCTTAAAAAATCTACCTGGTTCGCCTCCTCGACCGAACGCAAATACGAAGATGCGGCCGAAACGTACCAAAAGGCCGCGAACGCTTACAAGGTGGGGGGATGCCACGACGAGGCGGGAAGCGCGTACCAAGAGGCGGCAGAGTTGTACAAGGAGAAATTGAAGAGTTTGGGGGAGGCTAGCAAGTGTTTGTCGGATGCTGGTGAGTAAATTTATTGTTCGATAGATTGATAATGGCGGGAGGATGAGCTGTACCAGTGGTTGTTGGTGCTTCACAGGCAGTCAGTTTAATGTTTAATTTGTTTTAATTGTTGTAAGTACTACTTATCGTCTCAACCAAAAAAAAATGTGCTTTGATTAACGTCGCCAACATACACCATCATCCCAACCCAACCAACAGGAGCATGCTACAAAAAGTCCAACCCCTCCCAAGCCATCGGCTGCTACCGATCCGCCGTAACCCTCCTCTGCGACGCCGGCCGCCTCACCCAAGCCGCCAAACTCTCCAAAGAAATCGCCGAAATTTTCGAAAACGACTCCTCCGAACAAGGAGGAGATTCCATCGCCGCCGCCATCGCCTCCTACGAACAGGCCGCCGAATTATTCGAAATGGAGCAATCCAAATCCCAATCCTCGCAATGTCTCCAAAAAGTGGCGGAAATGTCGAGTGGGGCGCTGGATCCACCGGAGTTGCTCAAGGGGGCGCAGATTTATGAGAATTTGGGGAGGCAGTGCCTCGAATCCAATTTATTGAAATATAATGCCAAAAACCATTTTCTTCATGCGATACTGTGTCATCTCGCGAATGGAGATTCGATTGGTGCTTCTCAAGCATATGGGAGATTCGATAGTCTTGACTATACGTTTGGAGAGTCTCGGGAAGGGAAATTTGCAAGGCAGTTGGTTGATTGTGTGGAAGGATTTGATGTTGAGGGATTTGCAACTAGTTGTTTTGAGTTTGACCGAATTTCGAAATTGGATCCGTGGAAGACGAGTATTTTGGTGAGGGTGAAGAGGAGCATTGATGAAGGGGAAGGAGGTGTTGGTGAGGGGGAGGAGGATGGTGATATTGATCTTACTTAAAGATGGGGAAAGGTATTGCAAGAGGGATTGGAAGGGAGCAGAGTTAGAATTGCATTACGCATCGGAAGGCTGGAGACAACGCATATGATGAATGAATGGGCAGAGGAAATGAACGAAATAATGTGTCCTGGGGAATCATTATTCGATGATTGTTAGATGACTGAAATTGCCCAATACTTTGCCATGTTTGCACCAAAGACTATGTCGCACCTGACACTGGTCGGTGAGTGATAATTGTAGAAATGTTTGAGGATACTGTTAACAAATAAATGGCGTGTTACAAGTTTCTGTTTCTTTTCATTGTGGATGAATTCTACAGAGGGAAACCTTGTCTAGGACCACCCAGCTCTTACTCTTCCCACTCTGTGATAAACTTCATTTCGAGAGAGAATTTTCCACCAGCTGGGCGCATCTACATCCATATCATGTTGTATCACGATGGCACTTAGAGCTGTCTGAAAAATCACCGCAAAAAAAATGGCATTACATCATGTGCACAAATTATCTGTCTCATAACAACATCATTAATGACGATATTCATCATTCCGTAGTTGAAGTGGAATGTTAATGAAAATTTCATATTAATCATTGTATACAATTATAGCAGCAATAATAACACACATGTGGCAGTTGAACTCATTTCGAATATCATTTAGGACGGTCCATGTAGCCTTTTCTTACAATGATATTTCCTGAAGTATGTAGTAATAATTCAACAAGATTGAATGTACTTAATGGCAGAGACCATTACCTACCGCTTACGACCCCATTGTGGAGGAGGATCTTTCAATAGCGATTCAACATCGACGTTAACCTGNCATTACCTACCGCTTACGACCCCATTGTGGAGGAGGATCTTTCAATAGCGATTCAACATCGACGTTAACCTGCTTCTTTTTACCAGTTCCATTCACCGATTTGGCTGCATTCATACCTGCCTCCTTGACAGCCCTCTTGTCGTCTTCTTCCGCATTTGTGTATAAGGGGCACTTGTTACATGAAGCATGTTTGCAGTGGGGGGCTTCAGCACGAAAACATAGGAGAAAAATTAAGAACCAACAATATAATCGAACAGTTTCTTTCTTGCGCATTTTCATTCACTTACTTTGGCAAAAATGCTGGTATCCAACTTGCTTCAGTATTTCTTTTCTACAGACGTAGCAGACATACGCACCGCAGGAGCATGTCATTTTGTTGCAGCCATCACTTTTCATGAACTTCTTCCGACAAATTGACCTGGGGCATACACGAATTTTTGCATTGGTCATCGCCTCCTCTACAACCTTTCTTCCGTCAGTTTCGTGCTTGCTCTCAACTTGATCGCATCGGATTCCAGGGCTTCAGCATGAAAACACAGGAGAAAAATTAAAAACCAACAATATAATCGAACAGTTTCTTTCTTGCGCATTTTCATTCACTTACTGTGCTTCGTCACCGCATTTTCTGCAAGATTTAAAATTGCACTGGGGACAATGAAATGTAACCAGTGATTCGTCTGCAAAGGCAAGATATTGACATTTTGTACATTTTGAAGCGTCATTCATGCCGGCTTTTTCCATGACTGCCATATATTGCAATTCATCGTACTTTTTCATAACTTTATCCGACAATGCCTGACGAAGATGCCCCTCGTGGAATCCCGATGTGCATCCCGAAGAGTGCATGCATAAAATTTCAAAAGCAGATGATGAATTGCCCCCTTTTGCCGAAGTAGACTTGACACCAAAATTCCCTAGACCAAATACACGTTGCTCTGTATGTCTCTGCAGACACGTTTTGCAAAATAAATGGCCCTCATTACGACAGCTGACCATCTCTTCAAAATCATACTCTGCAAAACAGCACCCACATTCGAGCTGAGCAACCTTTTGACGTCCTGTGGTCGTTTTTTCGTCTGATAATGATGAAGTTGAGTCAGAGTTTATGCGACCTCCAATTGATGCTGCTGCAATAGTCGTCTCAGTGATCGAGTTACCGCGAGGGTCATCAGCAAGAACCGTGAATATCAGTTGTACAGTGCGATCTTCGTCCAGAATATCATCGGGGGAGTATCTTATTGCCATATCTAATATTGCAGTGGCCGTACTGCGGCTCACTAGAGGGAAAACCTCTCTAATGCGATGAATTATCGTTGTTTTGCTGAATGAAGAGGTGTGCGGCAATTTGGCAGCGACCTTAGAAGATGACACAGCAGCGGCAGTGCGGGGAGGAAAAACATTCACAACTTCCACATCGTCACCAAGGGACCTCCACGGTCGTTTCTGCCCATTCCTCCATTGACTGAGTGGCAACGTAGCTGAAGCCAATGGTGACTCACTCTCCAAATCAANGTTTCTGCCCATTCCTCCATTGACTGAGTGGCAACGTAGCTGAAGCCAATGGTGACTCACTCTCCAAATCAATAATTTCAGGCATTTTCGTTGCATTATCACCGTTATTATCACTGGCTTTGACCCTATCTGATCGCCGTGTGGTATACCCTTTTTGTCGTGCCTTCTTTCTATTGATATTGTTGCGGGATGATATTGTCATCGGCGACGAAGAAGATGAGACAGGTGAGCTCACTAGATCTATTACATTTCCATGGGCGGAAGACATATTGGACCTCGTATTTCGACAATATGAGAATAGGTGCGAAAATAAAATCTGATTCAGATTAGATGTAGGAATGAAAAGGCGAACTGCTGAAAAGATGAAGCGAAGAATTGAAAGCTTGAAGTATCGTAACATTCTCACCTTCCAAAAATGCCTGCTTCAAAAATGGAAGTCAACTGGTTTAATATGAAGGACCAATGATCTTGGGCGCTTGTCCATTGAAAAAAGAACAAAAAAAGGAACTTTAGATCAATGAAACAATGAACCAAAACAGTGAAAAAGGACAACTTCATTCCCGTGATAATTTATCTACAAAAAACTCCACAATTGCCTGTCAATATGAATTGCCCAGTATCGTATCACTATTCTCCTTTTGCCAATGACGATGCCATAAAAAACTGATCCTTATTCCTGGGTCGCACGCACGTTGTCGTTTTCTGCATGTCGCCTCTCTACATTGACAATTATCCACCTCTCACATGCATGCATTCCCGGACGAATTAAAACGCTACAACAATAGGGAGCATGTCCGTTCCAACTAGATTAGATCCGCCAACACATCCCTTTGACTAATACCAACATTTGAGGAAGAACAATTATTCAATTCCGACGACCGACGATGACGGCGGAACGCAGCTACCATCGTCAATCAAGCAAGCAATAACATTCACCCGAGAGCAATCCACAAGATTGATTATCACGGTGGTGGTAGATAGAGCATCCTGATGCGACACTTACAACGTATTTACAACGTCATGCTAAATGAAAGCGTTGCTCTTAATATTATTTCTCATTGGAGACTTGATTACACCTGATTACTAGGTACTACCATACCTACACCTCGCGCCATTGTTTTTATGACAGATTTCGACTTTCGACAGCACGAGTCATTCAGACGCCGGACTAATATTATTCTGTCCTGCGAAAAGAGAGTGTCCAGCTGTACTAGTACAGCACGGTAGATATCACATAATATCTACAAACGTCAGCGCAATAATGTCAATTTGGCCCACTAAATATGACTAATGCAAGGCCGAATTTGAATAGATATTTGATATTTACGAGTGCTTAAGCCCACGATGTGCCAAGAGAATAGAGAAGATACGCCCACAAAATTTATTGACACAACTAACATCAACCGCACAACCCATAACCCCCATAACCAATAGAGAAATATCACACACAACCCACAACGACCGACACGACCCACAATCACCACAACCAATTCAAATAATAATTCATTTGCTCGATCAAAGCATTTAGTCAAATAATCATAACAGGCCAAACCAATCCAACAGTCTACCTAGAGGTGGTTCGGTTCTGTTTGATTGCAGGTGAGAGTCGTTGTGGATGACACTTTATGCAAATACGATGCTGTGATCATGGAGCTTCGAGTACACCACCAAGCAAGCCCTTCAACCTTCAACATCTACCTAGCTAGATATAGTAGAGAGTAGAGAATTTGCAAAAAATGACATCGTGCGTTGCCAACAGCATCACTGCAACGCAAGAACCTCCCCCCTCGACCAGTGGGGAATTCCGAATGGTAGAATTATCCCTCTTTTCCGACTGGAAATACTGTAGTGCATGCGGCTTGCCCCCTCACAATACACGCCCCGACACTCCCAGCAACAGTAACAGCAGCGGCGGCATCCCCAATAATACCAGCAAGAGCAGCGGGACGAATGACCATGCCACCCAAAAATTATTATCGTGCAGCATTTGCCGAAGCATGGCCTACCATGACATCAAATGTCAACGATCTCATTGGAAATCGAAACACAAGAACGAATGCAAGGATTTACAGCGTGCATTGCGTCCTTTGGACGACTTGCTCCATTGGAATAAATTATATAGAGAATCACAAAGCAAATATCATTCAGAAGGAATTGGTGTAGAATGTGGTAGCGGGGCTGAGCGTATTTTGAGTTGGTGGGAAGCGCAGGATTGGAACGGAATCAATGAAAATGTTCCGATTGCAAGCAACAATTTATGGAATGAAAGCGTGCGCAAATGGAATGGACAAGATTATTTAAATGCGATGCAAGGATTCCAAGAAGCGCTGGAGCCATACTTCAATGCTTGGAATGCACTCATTGGGGGAACGAGAACGAGAACGACAAACCATAAACGGCAAGGCGAATCATCTGAGCACATTGACAAATCGATAGTTTTGGCAAAGAGATTATTGTTCTGCGCGTATTGCGAAATAGATGGAAATGAAGTCGGCTTTGCTCGCGGTAGATTGGTTCAATGTTTGTCCATTTTATTGACGCTCTCTTCATCAAATGCTAATTTGGGGAATTCCATTAAAGCGGTGATGGATGATGCATGGATGGAACTAATGCTGAGCATGGAAGAAATTCCTCAACACCGCCTAATCTCCCGGCATGTTTCAAAGTTGGCTATTTCCACAAATTCTTGCTGTTGGAAGGATCCTTTGCAAAGGCCCGGGTACATGGCACCAATTCCTTTGAAAACTTTGTCATTTATTCGGCCAGAACACCATCCAACGTGGTGTCAAAAGCTAGAACAGAATTGGGAAAAAATTCTTTACGAGTACCGTGCCTTGTCGAGACATAATTCTCACAGTTGGCTTGATGTGGGTTCGGGCGAAAGAGGGTCGGGACATGATGACCACCGAGTAGTTTCGGGTCAAAGCTGGAAAGAATATATTCTGTTTGGGACTGGGGCAAAGAAGGAAAATGACAATGATGCTCCGTTTACCAAACAATTTTTAAGAAACCATGTTCCCGATGCGATATCATTGGCAGAGCAAGGTGGCGGTGAAGTCATTTTCAGTAGACTAGCCCCAAAATCATATATTGGAGCTCATTGCGGTCCGACAAATTTACGCTGGACGGCGCATCTAGGTTTAGTGATACCTGTTTCTTCCTCGGATTGCCAGATCCGAGTAGGCATGAATTGGTATTCGTGGCAACCTGGAAAAATGTTGCTGTTTGATGATTCATTTGAGCATGAAGTCCGCAATGATACAGATCAAGAACGAGTTGTGTTATTGTTGAGAGTTTGGCATCCAAAACTTTCTTGCAGTAAAGAGGCTCGTGAAAATTTGCAACGCGAGCAATTTTTGATGGAAGCCATATCAAAGAAAGGAGATGCAGTTAATAAAAGATATCACCCCCCAAAATAAATACTCTCACTTAATTGAAAAATAATTGACTAGGCACTACTACTAGTGTTAGATTATCATGTTCTCCTACAACAATTTCACTTCGATACATATTATTTGGTGGATAAAGAGACTGCATATGCTCACATGTCATTTGCAATCTTTTTCCATCAGAAACAAAGCCCTTTTATTGTAATAACGAGCTTGGTATTGTCCGTCATTGCCCTCTGTAAACTATGCTTCATGATGACATTTATAGTTTTCACAAGGACATCATTTGCACTCCATCGTTCATACCATTTCATAGTGTGGTCAAAACAAAGTAGATATTTTTGTGCCTTTGCAAAAATGAAGTGATGCATCTTGTCAACTGCTAATTCATCGCCCACTTTATCATGTACTTTTGTGAGCTTTTGACTTAGCATCTGTTCTATGCTACCAATAGTTTTTGAGACAAGTCCAACGATCGTCTCCACAATGTATCACACTGACATTGTAGATGTAGATGCTCACTTTTGACACCATTCTTGATAAATACTGCAGCAATAGAACTCCATAAGGCAGTAGTAGGACGGGAATCATGGGCATGGATCTATCAAATCATCAATGTCAGTAGATATTCTCATTGTAATACCTTCCATAGCAAAAAGAGAAATAGATGTGCACCTACAAACAGCACCAACAAGACACAACATCAACACTTGGTTAAATACAAGCAAGGTTGCCCTGACACTTTGTTGCATCCATATATCCTATCCCTAACCATTCACACACTTAAGCATGTTCTTGGCAATCTAGTAATCAATATGGGTATGGGAACTGCGCCAATTGACGACAACACTGTAATATATTTGTATAGACTTAAGCAGGATTAGTGCTAAAAGGTACAATGGGAATAATCTCAATTAAAAAAACTACTATCTTACGTACATTGAGGTACTGTGTAGATACATTGGATATTTCAGTCTTCATATGTTTTGTATACACTGTATGTAGGTAGATAGCTTTTTTCCAATTGTGCTCCGCTCTAGCAAAGAGCTAGGTAATAAGATCTTGCGTACAGTTGCAATGTTTTGATGCACTTCTTTGCTGATCTAAATCAAGCAGACCTACTTCTCGCCATTGTGCATGAAAAATACTATGGTACTCTCTAGAACACTGATTAAGAGCTTCCAGTGTTACTATTACTATGGATGTTTTAACTAACTCTTTCAAAATAGCTAGAGTATGTTTGCGTACGCAACACCAACTTCCTGCTCTGTGGTAACTGCAAAAGGCGGCGCAAGGCACCTCGCCTCATCATCAATGATGGTGTGGCAATGGCGGCACGGGTAAACTGGACACAGTAAGCAATTACTGGCAAGATGTGGTACATGTACTTATGCATGCTGCAAATGTGCAATTCACAATAGTGTGCAGGCAGAGGGTGGCAGGCAAGGTTGCAGTTAAACTGCCACAGGGAGACAGCAGATCCGAAACAGGGACAGAACTCTTAAGGGCATAGTAATGAATACTAGTTGTTTCTGTTCATATATATATATTAACAATTTGATGTTCTTTTTTATCACTTATTATCTAGTTATCTAGTGCCAAGAAGACATGTTGATTAGATCTACACATGAAATAAATATGCAGTCATTATTGAATTAATACACTTCTTGTTCCACTGTTTTGTTTCGCAGATTTTTGTGAGCTGATTGAATTTATCTGATAATGTTGTTTTCAGTTCTGCAGTATTTTATTGCCCGTGCCTGTAATACCTGTGCCTTTGCCTGAGTAGGATTAGCACTTTACATTCTACATTCATCCATCCTCGCAAGTAGCTAATGGAATTGATATGTTTTGCCGAAAAAGAAAAAAAAGAAAAACTGATAAAAATATAATATCCCGAGAATAAATGTATCTGCATTTAGTATA
The DNA here is from genome assembly GCA_036939335.1 of Conticribra guillardii. Taxonomy (NCBI): domain Eukaryota; phylum Bacillariophyta; class Thalassiosirophyceae; order Thalassiosirales; family Thalassiosiraceae; genus Conticribra; species Conticribra guillardii. The sequence goes on from JALLAR010001343.1 coordinate 13,758, forward strand.
TTTATTTTTTCTAACAATATACACAACAACAAATGCCTTTATTTTAGAATTAGAATAATTTATTAGCTGTTTTATTTATCACTCAATAGACAAACACATAAAATACAAAGCAAAATCTAAAATTGAAATTGGCTTGTGGAATCTCCATCATCTCTTAACCGCGAAATTTTCCATCATGATCAACAAATAATCCATATCACCACCCTCTTGTTTCTCCTCTTCCCCACCTTCGTCTGACGGGAACATGTCAAACATGTCGCTGTGGCATTCAAATGAGATTCGCGTCCGTCTCTTTACTTCAGTGAGCGAGGTCTCGCTTTCAGTCTGCATTCTTGACGGGCACGAAATGCAATTTCGTCTCATTGATGACTTTTCTGTAATATTTGAAAGTTCCACGTCTTCAAAGACGTATGCGGCATCTTTGATGGATGGGATGGAGTAATACATGAAGGCATCTTTTTTCTTCAGTGTCGTGAGGTCGTCGTTTGTGGCGAGATTGCTAATGTCGAGCTGTTTGGTCTTGTCTTCGGGTCGGACGATTACTTGTTGTTGAGATGACGGAGACGCTTGAATTGTTGAAAATACTGGCCACTCGTCGTTGAAGGAGGGCGTACGAGCATGGCGTGCCTTTTTGAATTGGGCCATGGTGTGAAAAAATAGTAAATAATAATAAATGAACTGATTAATCGATCGGTTGTTTGGGATATTATTATTATTTATGCGTTTGTTGTGGTCTATCCTCCTTTGCGTTGGGGATTCTTTTTTTGTTAGGTCGATCTATTCTGTGAAGCATGCATAGGGGCGACGGGCGACGGGAACAAAAAATTGTCCAGCTGCGGAGGAATCTGAATGTCAATCTTTTCTCCAACGGAGATAAATTAGTTGTGATGAGTGATGATGTGGTAGGTAGGTGTGTGGTGCCCTCATACACTACTTATCTACTGGTATTGTACTATGGTACGTAGGTTGGGTAGGTAGTCCCGCAAGCTGTTTTATCAGCATCAAACATCCGTATGTCTGGATTGCTTTGAATACTTTGGGTTGTAGATTGTTTTTTTTGTAATTTTTAGTATTTCAATCGATTCTTTGATGAAAAATAATAATAACTGCACTAGCCAATTTTTTATTTTTTTTCCATTTTGTTAGCAATAATTGCCATAGAAAAGCATAGAAAAGTGATTGATCCTAACTCATGTTTTCAGCGATTCATCAATGAAATGTGAGCGTAGGAATTAATAATTTAAAAAAATATACATATATTAACCCTAAGAATAAAAAAAACTAATGTTCCTTCACCATTTCCAATTATCGACCACCCATAAATCAGGGAGGCACTCATCTCGCTCAAATCAATACAAACTCAAAATTCTACGAACACCACGACACAATAAACTCACAAAATTGTGT
>JALLAR010001345.1:0-10031 GCA_036939335.1 Conticribra guillardii
GGGAGAAACCATTGCAGTAACACAATAGGCTCATAACCAGGTGTGGGCAATGCCCGGGTGTCCCGTGTCAGTACTAGACAGGATTGCTAGCTAGAGGTACAGTCTGTTTAGTGGTTGACCAGATTCTTAGATTATGAGGAGTTGGTCACTAGTCAGCTACTCTGACTCGTGACTGACTCCATCTAACACAACCAATGACGACTTCCGAAACGGAAGCACAATAGAAGTATTATTTTTTGTGTCACCACTTGTGTACAAAACCACGAAGCACACAATACCTGACAGTATCGTACAACATGCAACGCGCAATTGATCCAGCCATCCAAGAAAATAATCCAGGAGTTACAGGGTAGGCGTGCAAATAATTGAAGCCATATCTACTACAAATCGCAGCATTGATTATTCATTCCGCAGTGCGATATACACGCAATATTATCTGAATAATGGAGGACGCAACATCTTTTATTTCGGCTGCTTTTGCAACATTTGAGGATTTATCTTCTAGACTGATACTGCTGCCATACAACGATGATGAGTGCACCGGAGCCAAGGTCTGTTCTCATGACATTATTCCGTCTACAGAAGTCTCAACTGATAACAGTGCCGAGATTGTTGATAATGTTGATGCTACTACGGCAGAAGTGACAGAAAAGGAAAGCGAGCATGCCGATGAAGCTGGAAATGCCAACGATAATGTTGATGATCATGATCGCGCAGATGATGGTGTAGAATCGGAAGATGTCGATGCTACTATCCCAACAGATGCAGCTGATGCAAAACATGATTCCACCGAATGCACAGAGGACAACAGCAAATATGCCAGTGGTGAATTATCAGAATGTAACCACATCACCAAAGACACAGATCCTGATCCTGATTCAGGAAATTCAGAAAAAGAATCATCCCCGAAAGATGACGAAAATAGCGAAAAGTCTGCTGTAGACAAAGATGCAACGAAAAGTAACGAATCCTCTGAAAGTGATGGTGCTTCGGAGAAAGGCAGCGTGCAAAAGAATACAATCCAAGTGCCAGTGGGTTACGTTCTCGTAAAGGTTGGAAGCATTATTGATGGCGATGGTGACAAAACCACAGCACAGGATTTGGAGACAGAGGAATTTGCATCACTACTGTCTTTGCTGAGAGAAGCTTCCTATCCCTTGTCTCTGACCTTTTTACCTCCCATTAGTGCGAGCCCCAGCTCTGGGAAAGGAACTTTTTTCGCAAATGGCACGATCAATGGAGAGGGGAATAGTGGTAGTCACGAACAAGAGAGTGAAAATGATCCCCATCATGATGCTACTTCTCGCACGCAGTCATCGTCAGATAATAATTCAGTCCAAGTCGAAGAATCCGAATCAGACAGCGACGAAACGACCGATTCGGAGAAACAAACAAAGCATTCTGAAAATAATTCGACCTATCTGTCAGCATTGGCATCACGGGAAGATGCAGCAAAGGCGGCATCACAGGCTGCGACTGAATTACGCGGACGGTTAAGTCGATGGGGACTGCACGCTGCGAATCGTGCAGCTGAGGCAGCATCGGCTGTGAAAGAATTGAAAGAGGAGAGACAACGTAAGATTAAGCACGAGGAACCAAAGGGAGATGATCCAAATACGGATAAGGTATCAGAGAAGGAGGAACATGGATATGAGTATCAATCTACAATCGATCCTTCTCTGCTGTTTTTGCAAACGCCATCAGGATTTGTTGAAATTCCGTCAATGTCATCTCACAAAGCTGATATTCCTACAGTGACGAATACTTCAGTCATCTCTGTGCGATTGTCCAAAGAGAAAGCTTCTCAGGTGGTTGGGAAAAAGAAAGAAACTTCTAGTTATTCATTCCAATGGTTCCGTTCAAAGACAAATGGTATATCATCGAGTCAATGTGATATCAAGGTCGGAGGACAGTCTGCAGATGAGGCATTTTTGACTGAATGGTCTGTTCTCAGTGGAGCGTGCTACGCTGCATATCAGCCATCTATATCGGATGTGGGCCGTCATCTATGCTGCCATGTTCAATATCGTGATGGTGATCATGTAATCCCACAGACTTGCATCTTGCCCTCCACGGTGTCAGTCGACAAAAGTCTGTGGGATAGTGCTTTGGCCACTTTGCTAGATGGCAAGAATTCGACAACATTTTGTTCGTTATTAGGGATGGGTAATGCAAAGGGAAGAATGTTCCGTTTGAAGATTAATGTGAATAAGGCCGAGTGTGGCAACGCCATTGGTAGTAGCGATGTATACATAGATCAGATGGCAGGTGGATCAATGGTAAGGAACTGAAGCAACTTGTTGTATTATCGGCAGTCATTATTATTTGATCTCTTTACTAATTTGAACTTCTCTCGCGCAAATCAGGAACCATTGCATGATCATTCTGAGCCCATATCCTTTGTAGAAGGAACCGCTGACCCTGCAAAGCCCCGGTCGTTTGATTTGAACTTTTCAAAGGGGCTTCCGCCATCAGCGTCTATTCTTGCAGCACTGTCGGAGTCCTCAAATGGTCAATTGAGGTTAGAGGCCCCGAATAGAGCTGCAAGGGAATCGTTGCTACTTGCCATAGGAATTGCCAACTACAGAGGAAATCTTTCATCATTATCGTCTGAAACAATCTTTTTCTCCGAGGATGAGTTGTCGAAAGAAATCGATCAGAAAGAAGCTAGATCGAATGCATGCCCTATATCTACGCCATCAATTATTACAATTGGAGATGATATGACCACAAACAAACCAAATGTCGTGTGTAAAAAACTAGACAATATATCACGACAATGCTCAATCAATGAAAGTAAACTTGAAGATCAACTATCTGAAATGCGGCGTCTTCTAGAGTCAAAGGACAATTTCATTTCTGAGCTTCAACAAAAATTGATCAAGTCTAGGTGAGTACGATAATGCAAGGCTATCTGCTTTTGAATTAGGCTATACAATCTAAACAGTGCCGCGCCACTATCATTCAACGCCACAGATCCGAAACATCAAAAGTTGAAAAGGACTTGCAGTCTTGTAAACAGATTGCACGTGAAAGTGCGTCTGAACTGAAACAGACCCAACAAGCACTAAAAAAATGTGAATCAACAATTGACGAGAAAAATAAGACGATGGGTGATTCAATGCAAGCACAACAATTGAGAGAAATCGAACAAGATAAAATCGTTAAGGCACTTCGAAACGAAAAATCAGTGCTTTCTGCAATAATTGAGGCCCGTGATGGTAAAATTGGTGGACTAACTGGTCAAGTATCAAGTCTAGAGGAAAAAATTATCTCTCAGTCCGAGCATATTACAAAGCTGGAGATATCAAAACAACATCTGATACAAACACAAACTAAATGTGTAACAGCTGAAGCAATGATTGCTGAAATGAAAAAGGAGTTGCACGAATTTCAAGTTGAACTCGAAAAGGCGCGGAATATTATTGATGATCTAAACAAGAAATACGAAGGTGCACAAATGGCAGCCTCCAAAGCGTGTGCAGATGCAGAGAAATTGCAGTCAGATATGAGAAAACTGAAAATGGAACGCAATAGCATGAAACATAAAGCTGACGGTTTGTCAAAAGAAATATCAAAAATTTACAAAAATCGCTTGAATGTTGAAGAAGCAGAGCGAATGCAACATGAAATCCAGCAGTTACGGCGGGCTAACATTCAGTTAGAGGATGAAGTGACAGATCTGAGATCGCAAAAACGAGATGCATTGGGGGAACTACAAGCAACTCGCATTGCTCACCAGCAGTCTGTGAAATATCAATTATCTGTGGACGAGAATGATGGTGCAAGAGCAGTAGAGCAACGAGATGAACTTGAACGTCTGGTTTCCGATCTGACAGAATATCTTAATGCGAAAGAAATGCAGATCGAGACTCTGAAGCAGATAAACGAAGCACTTTCGAAAGAAATCAATGAGGCAAATGAAAAAAGATAAGAACGATAAAAGGCTTACTGTGATGGAACTTTACTGTCGCAGAATTCGTTCTGCCCTTGAACCCACCAATTAATAAATAGAAGTACATGAAGATTTTTTCAGAAGAAATGTGATTTGTTGGTTATTAAGATTATTATTCCAAGTATTACATGGTACTTATGTTGTATGAGTTTTCTCACACACTATCTATTCTTCGGGTGGGTAACGAATATCTTCTTCTGTGAGTTCTAGACTGGACAAAATCCACGGATGCCGTAATGCCTCTGCAGCAGTTGGTCTAAGATCAGGATCAATTGACAGTAGCTTACTGACAAAGTCGACAAACGAAGCTCGTTTTTCATCCTGAGGAAAATGGAAACAGATTGTTGTTAGTTGAGGGAAGAGGAAGAGGGGCTACACGAAAGTATTAAGAAGCAATACTCACATCCAGAGATAATCTAGGTTGCTCCATTAAGTCAGCAGCAAAACCGAGTCTTGCTGCAAGAGTAGTCATTTTTGGTTGATATATACTGTATAAAGTTGAGCTGGCACTTTCTTCGTCCGAGGATTCGCCGCCGCATTCAGCGTCGTCACGAGCTATTTTCTCGTAAATCAACCCACTATCAGTGAAGATGCGATGGCTGTTGCGGCCTTTGGCGATCATGTGACGCGGAAAAGGACCACAAATAGCTTCTATGCGACTTAGCATAGACAGCTCTGAGTCATTCTGAAAAGTAACTTCCCCGGTGTACATCTCGGCCACAACACAACCAATAGACCACATGTCAATTTTGCCATCATAGGGAAGGCCAAGAATAACCTCTGGTGCCCGATAACTTCTACTCTGAATATAGGAACTCTGTCTGTCAGTAACGAAGCTGCTGCTCCCAAAATCAATAACTTTAATCAGCGCTCTGGAGTAAGAGCTCAGTAAGATATTCTGCAACCAAAAGATAATGTGTGAGCCAAGGCGAGAAAAATATCAGCGGCATGAACAGTATTGCGCAGTCAAGACTCACCTCTGGCTTTATGTCACAGTGCACGAGCCCTAACTCATGAACAAACTTCAAAGCCACCAAGCACTGTTTGGAAATATGAGACAACCGCCTCCTAGTGAAATATGCTGGACCTCTACTTTCAAGAATACTTTTTCCAAACTCGTACAAGTTTTGACGCAAAAGTTCTGTCACAATGACCAGATGCTCACGATGGTAAAAGAATGATCTCATTTCAACAATGTTGTTATCAAGCACTTTGCCCGTGTCTTTCAGTAATCGAAGGATTTTAATTTCATCTATTGATTGATCAAAGTAGTCTTTTGTGTTCTTAATCACCTTAAGGCATACTTCATCCTGATACTGAGTAGTGCACGTGAATAAACAGAACTGTTCAGCATACATGACTCTTCGTATGCCAGCACACGTAAAAGGAACGAACAACATTGTCACTCACCCCGTCTTCGTCTTCCTCTGAGCTTAGATCAATACATCGATATGCAGTACTAAAAGCAGCGCTTCCGAGCTCGCCTTGTACCAAATAATTATTCGCGAACACAGACCCAGGCTTTAGCACGAGATCTTTGGTTGGTTCAAAGCCCGTCTTCTGAGATTTTGTAATGATGGGCAAATAAAAGCACTCCATTTCTCCTGGTTTGCCCTTTCCTGGTGGGTATATTCCAGGGAAATCAGGGACAGACTCGCGCAATTCATTTTTTTCGAAACTGTGCTGTGAATCAATATCTGAAGCATGACCTCCGAGGCTGCCCCTCTCTTGCGAAGAACCATAATGCGCCTTACCGTCACTGGAGTTTGAGTCTGTATCAGAGTTAGAGTCTCCAACAGCCGCACGACCCAAGTGCGATAAAGATGCCGATTTTGCCTCTGCTTCGTATCGTTTTTCTTCCTGGTCTAAAATCAACTCAGCTTCTTCCAAATCGCGCTCGAAATTTTTATTATTGCCTAGATTATCAGAAAAAAATATGCAAAGGTGAGATTTTGAACATAAAGTGTATTTCCAAGAAGAATTAATTCTCCAAAGTGTTCATACTAACCTTTTCGTACGCTTTTCTCAGACGATTGCTCGAAATAATTAACCATTTTTTCAAAAGCACTTTCTACGCCATTCAGCTGTTCGCTGGTTAACTGATGTACAAGATACCCTGGATCATCGGGGTCATCGTCATCCCACGTTGGGGTATTATGTTGGGCGAGCAATGATGGTATACTAGAGAGTAGTCCACCCTTTTGATTATTGAGAGCGTCCAAACCGATAGGTAGGAGATGTGCGCATAGATTTGTCATGAGAATAGTTGATTGCGTATCCATATCGCTTGCAAACTCCTCGCTCCGAGAATCTTTGTCCGCATCACTTTGGGGCGTCTCATTTATTGCATCGCTAGAAGAGTCCTGCGGATCACCTCGCTGCGTCGCTGTGGCATCATTATCCGTCGGAGGCGAAGGAGAATCTACTCTTAATCGACCCTTGTCTGCTAATGATGGACGATATCGCACTTTTTCGTTAGTCTCGGCGTCCAAAACAATTCCAGTGATGCCGCCAAATCTTTTGCTCCGAGGTCCAAGGGCATTATACTGATTGAATGCTGACTTACTATCTATATACTGCAGCACTTCATTATCAACACCATTGATTTCTTCCTGAAAGGGAGTTGGAATTGCAGTTTCAGCAACAAATTCATTATCTCCATTCGATGTCTTTTTTTGCATGGCAAATGGTGTGATGAGGTCGCTAGACCGCGATTTTAATACCAAATCGTCATCCGCATCCGGTGGATCCAAATGAGTAGGTCTGGGTCGACCTTGGCGAAAGATGCGAGAATCAGATAATGAGTGATCATCCAGTGTAAGCCTATCCATTTGGGACATCGTATCTTCAGCATGATGCTTCTGCCGAATCATTTCGGTCATGTCTATATCTGAATCTGGCAAGTCAACACTATTCGTCCCTCCTTGGTCAACCTTGCCATGTTTGTCCTCTGCGTGTTTGCTGAATGGAAATGCAGATTGACCTGATCCAAATTTTGCTTCTGCGTGCATACTCAAGGAGGTGTTCTCTTCAAGTCGTCGTCGTCATCCCCATCGAAGTCAAATGAATCTTTTACGGAGGGACTACTATATCCACTGCTATCGGTAAGTGCCGCGTCTTCTTGTATCGACGATGTTAAGTAAGAGTGCATTGCATTCATGTCTGCAGAGTTTTGTTTCGCTCTCTTGGCTTCGTCATTGCTCGTGTCACCATCGAATCCCGGTTGTCGTGCCGATGCGCTAATCACAAACTCCATCGCTTCGGATGCAGTTATTACAGGACGATTGCTATTGGTGGGTGTGGATGGGAAAAAAGGAGACTTGCGGGGTGGAGGTGGTGGACGGTGTTTTCGGCCCTGAGCAAAGTTTGCTGACATGGTTGTTTGCTCCCCTCCCCCGGTGGTTCGTCCAACAGCGCCACCTTTGGGGGGCGGCGGATTAATTCGAGCAAATGGTGGGGGAGGGGGACACATTTTCCTCGTGAATTGCATTGTTCCCCCACTTGCACCACCGCCATTGCCGCTTTTATTACTAGCAAGCAGTGCAGCCTGAGCGTGAAATCCTGGGGTTGTTAATTGATCCTTACTATCTCCTTTCCCTGCACCTGATTGAAGGTTTTTGAGGAAATTTTTGCTTTCGTTCAATAATGCTTGAACTTCATCTCGAGAATGTGCTTCCTTTGGACCAGTTTCAAGCAAGCTCGTACTGCTGGCATAGAGACGAGACTGGGCATTGGTAGCTGGAGGCCGCAGGTCAATACCGCTGAAACTATGGTTGGTATTGTAATCCCCACCGCTGCCCCCGACTCCAACAGGTTGTCGGGTCTGCCGTTGCGATTGAGAAATATTCTGATGCGGGTGATGAGATTGGTAGGGACTTGCATTCGGATGGTGCAATTTTTTTGTAGCCGTAACCCCTTCTTGTTGTTTTTGTTGCTGATAAATGTGCTGAATGAGATGCTGAGGAGGCTGGCGCTGAGATGGCCTCTGAGGCGCAGAAGAAGGATACGAATTCATGTAGTTGTAATCATTTTGAGTTTGGACGGGGGAAATCGCACGTGTTGGGGGTGGGCGATGAATGTTAGGCAAGCTGGACCTAAAATCATTATGCCGTTCGATGTCATTAGAAATATCATCGCTGTCGCTGTTGTTTCCACTCTCATCATTGTCCGATTCAATTGGATCCATATTACAACGTGGATAATCGTCGTCGTCGTCGTCGTCGTCGTCGTCGTCATCGTCGCCGCCGGTGTCTTCTCCACTACTAAGGTCATAACTCGTATTGCTGAATCCATTTTTTCTGGGGTAAGAGGAAGAGGGCAAATCTTCGTTTCCACTACTATCAAAGGAAGAATCGGCTCTGTCTCTCCGACCAATAATACCCGCTGCATCATCGCGATCGCTACCAACATTTCGACGAGGCTGTGACTTCCCCCCGGGCACACTCTTCACGGGCGAAGCGGGTGTATCTAGTATATCCCGATCTCTGTGATGCTGCAGTTGAATCAATCTTGACCTGGCTTTCATGGCCGACTCTTCTGCAGTTCTCGGCAACGAAGAGCTCCGAGCAACAATTGGCAATTCCATCTCAGGAGGATCCGGCGGTACCTGACCATCTTTTTTAGAACCCCTGGTAGAAGCATCTGCCGCCTTACCACTACCACTACTACAACTCTCTGCGTTATTATTATTTTTATTATTGTCTGGGACATAATATTGATACCTTTGCGATGATCCACTGGTACCACCACCCAAGTTCCCTCCCCCCTTGCTTCCCCTTTTTCCGGGTTTATTTTCGCCGCCCATGCCATTGGCCGCCGGTTTGGAAATGATAACATTATGAGCCATCGTCATCGTCATTCCCGTCGAAGCCGCTTTTTTGTATCTGCTGCTCAATTTTTTCTCGGGCGGTGGTGGAGAATCCCCGCTCCGAGCGGACGAGTGAAAGTCGTCGGTGAGTACGCCCGCAGCGGCGGCGGCGGCGGTGGCGGCGCCTTCTACTTTTTTTGCAAAGACCAGTGCCCGTCGCACTTCTGCCTTGGCATCGAATCCGTCATCTGATTGGGGTAACGAATCGTTGGAGCAGGCGCCGCTGGATGTGGAAGAGGAATCGTCCATTTTGAAAGATGCAATTCCTTAAAAGATTTAAATAATCCTTGCTCTGTGATTTATTGCTTTCTGCTAGGGAGGTGGTTGTGATTATTTCACACGAGGTAGATGATAATATTATTGTCTCCAATAAAACAATAAAACCAATAATGACTCGCACGATTGATGTATCGCCAGATGCACCGTAGTAACCTCTTCTACTTCTACCAGACTCTACCTCTAGTTACCAGGCTTTACCAGGGCACGTATCGACGTCAAAAACTCATGGATCTTGTATTATTCGGTTCGCTCCATCCAATCTATGTCAGAGCGGGTCGACCCGACTCTATCTAAAGCGCTGCCTTGCTTGTGTGCTGTGAATGATGTATGTATTGCAGTCGTACGTTGTACGAAATGCAGCCCAACTTGTGTGCTTATACCTATATCAGATAATATAATAATATTACTTGTATGATGCGATGATGTGATTGCACTATCTGCAAGACGGGAGGTTGCCACAATAGGTATTGTATGTACCTTAGCGAGCGAGTCGACCAGATAACTGAAAAGAGGATGATGAATCCGATATGATATGCCGCTGAATGAAAGCTCAACGCCGGCTGGCAAAGCAAGCAGAGATGGAGTTTGCGTCGACGAAAAAAGGCGTCCCTTTATTTTGGCTTGTCCATCACTTTTATCATCTATGCTATGTCTTCTTACCTATCTAGTCTAGGTAGAGTAGTAAGTATGTACCAGATCGTACTACTGTACTAACTAGTATGTCTCTAGAAGATAAAAAATACTGGGTCGTTAAATAGTATTGCCCTGTGCGCGCATCGACAAGCGAGCTCTCTCGATCTAGAGTATCGTATTGCGCACGATCTATTATGTCGGTAATTCATAACATCTTAAAAGATAGATAATTCGAAGGCAATCATAAGAGACTGGTTCATGGGAAAAGTGAGGTCTAATATTAGATTGGACTATCTA
>JALLAR010001346.1:0-12788 GCA_036939335.1 Conticribra guillardii
GCGACTGCGAGAAGTGTTTCTTTTGTTTGAATAAACTCACTAATGGAATTGGTCATCTGAAGAAGCGCAAAGCAGTCACGATTTTTGTACAGCACAACGGTACTCGTAACTAAGGGCTGCACCAAAAAGCGAGTCAACTTAAAGAAGGATTCTCGGTATTGCAGGATGTGCTACAGAAAATTGTCCCATGGTACAGAGGAGAAACAGAAACTTACAAGTTATGAGAAGAAAGCTTTGAGTAACTATTCGAAATGTGGATGTGCTGTGTCTGTGTGTAATGAGCAAATTTTTAAAAAATGCTGTGCGGAGGGTTATGACATGCATGTAAACAAGTGATTCTAATACAATATTGTTTTTACTACAGTTTCCACAACAATTGATCCCAGGAAAAAATGTAGATTTTTTTCGTCCGAGCGAGGATAAATCTAAAAAAAAAGAGATAAATCTGTCACCAGTAGAATCTACGTAGGATTAGTAGCTTTTAGATTTAGGGAGATTTATAGCGAGAGATAAATCCCCATTTTTTTGGCCGATTTACGGGATCAATTGTTGTGGAAACTGTAGTATGTTTGTGCAATAAAATTGATTAAATACGTTGAGAAAATTAATAATGAACTCTTATGGAAAGTTATGGAAATAACAAAAAAGACCCCCCTGGTTACCTATGGGTTAACGAAACGAGTTAATATGCACAGGTATTTACCTACGCAATATTGTACTATACGATACCCTACATAATAATCGTCTTATCATAATACCTATGTACGTAAGTGGAGTAGGCCTACAAAAAATGACGTCAGGCAGGTATTTCTGATCGAAGCCATAGGTAGGCGGGCCTTGTACAGTTCACGCACATAGGTACATACAATACTAGTTACAATACCTACCTGCCTAAATAATATCTACATACGATATGTATACAATAGTACCATACCAAAATAAAATCTTTTGTCTCCAAGAACATTCGACAAAGTTCGAGTTCTCAGCCGGCATTTTGTATCTCCAAATTCTTGCCATTTTTGCGAATCGTGAGAGGAAAGTTACAATAGTATCTACGATACTCGGAAAACGCTCGGAGAGGTCATTCACAATAATTCTGTTTTGCGTCATTTAAAATATCATTTTCTTTCTGGATTAGATGGCTACGATAGAGCTGCTATTATTAAGCATCGCACCGGACACCGGACACGTTCTTCAGTTCTTTGGCTTTTGTTGTTTTTATGATTGAAAATCGCTTACTCGACTTGTTCATAAAACGTTGGAACTGATATGATGGCAAAGACTATTCAATTCCTATGTAACATTTCGAGAGAAACATCAAAATTTTATCTAATACTCGCATAATATTATTAAAGAGGAAAGCTAGCAGTATTTACTCTAGTAGATGCAGAGACAAAAAATTACATGTTGTTATTTTTTATCCGATTCCGCAAGCTAGCTGCGCAACAAAAATCATTTAATAAAATATTGTGCATATTCATCGCAAATTTAATACTAATTCCAAAGTAACAAAGTATTGACACAATCTGACGTAATTAGTATTAGTACTACAATAGTACACAGAAAGAAATATTTTGTGGTCTGATTTTGCTGTGATTTGGTCATTTATTTAGAGTCAATAGTACCTAATAGTACTTAACTTCCGGCTACATACGATAGTAGTAGTAGTAGTAATATCAAAAATTTTATTATTATTATTATTTTTATGTCCTCTCATTTTTTACAAAAACGTTCTTTTGGTTCACATCTGAGGTAGGTGGCGGGTGACGGACCGCCATCGATCCAGACCATACATCCAGTTTGCGTGCGTCTCGAACAAAGCATGGGAAAAGTATATGTGTGTCACTACAACGAGATATTGCGTCATTCTTCGTCACAACCCGCTCTTTGATGTTGTTTATCGAGAATACTTAATCCTTGATTTTATACCAACCTATATTTCTCAGAATTATGTAAACGTAGGATACAGTACATTGAATGTGGAGTTCCAAATTGTCTTAATTGTATGTTATTTAACACATTTTTGAGACAAGAAGGATCCATCATCATGGTTGTCTTCATACTATCCAGAAACCCAGTGATTGGTAAATCAATACTAATTCCAAAGCACAATGACATAGTGATACAACCATATAAATGATGTCACAAAGTCCTTCAACGTGTTGTATGCAAATCTTGGTAAGGGTGGATGGAGTCGCTTAAATAATACGAATAATCTCTCTTTTGTGTTGTCTGTAGGAATTCAGTCTCTGACCCACTCACCAATCTTTTCGTTCGCTCAGAGCCATTAAAATCTAAAATGTCACCGTAGAGCTGTTACGTGATAGGAATTAGTATGGGTTTGAGCAGATGTTTATCGTATTAGTACCGTACAATACACCATCTGCGCGCTGAATCATAGGAGTATCCCTACGTGTATTATTGATTGTGCGATCTGTTTGTTGGAGCAGACTGCGCGCCTGCTGCCTTTTCTTTCCGGAGTTCGGAGTTTGGATAGTTCACAAGATGGTGCATGCATGCTCCACATAGACAGAAAAGTAGATGTAGTACGACATGTGTTGTATTATGGATGGTCGGATTATGGTATTATTTTCACGCACAAACGCACTAAGTTCAGACCGAATTCCGTCAAAAGATATTTGTTGGCAGTCCATGCTTTTCCCATAACAACAGAAATATTGATTCATTTTTGAGAAAGCAATTACAACACTAACGGCGAGACAAACAAAGAGCAACGAACATAGAATTCAATTCCATCGACAACGACGACGACAACAAGGAGCAAAGAACAAGAATAAGGTGCGTTGTTTCAGATGTCATGGATGCCATGCCATGTCGCATCGATATGGAATGGCTCGCCAAATAATACTGAAAACGAAGGGCCGGCCGTGACAATAGATACTGCCATATCAATGTATGACCTCGTGAACTAACTTGTCGTTGTCTTTACTATCGATTGATCGATCAATTGATCAATCAGCAGACAGGCGAGAGAGAGAGAGAGAGAGCTATAATATTGTAATATAAATATATTACATATATTTGACAATGACCGACTCAAGTTCGACCGACCACACTCCGCAAGAGCCGCCAATGTCGCCTCGCTCCCGAAGAAAGACAAACGCCAAGTTAGATAACAACAAGGGCGACTCGACGGCTCCTCCTCCGCTCAAACGAGGCTCTTCCCGCGGCAGCTCCACCAATAACTCACCGGCCAACAATTCAAATTCAAATAACTCACCCGATAATAATTCTAATTCCGCCGCCAATTCCAAAAAGAAATGCGCCCTGTCCCCCCAAACAGTCGAATACCTGAAAGCATGGATCCTGTCCCCCTCGCACATCGAACATCCGTACCCCACCGAAGAGGAAAAGGCCCAAATCATGACCGACACGGGAATCGAATTGAAGCAGCTCACCAATTGGTTCGTCAACAACCGAAAACGATTTTGGAAGCCAAAGGTCGAGGAGTTGAGGAAGCAGATTGCCAATGGCAGTGGCGCCAATGGTGCCGTCGGCGTTGGTACGATTGGCGGTGGATCTTCCGTGGTTTGTGCACCGGGAGCAGCTGCGTCGGCGTCCTTGGCGCAGGCGGCTGCGGCGGATGCCTTGACTAATGCTGCCGCTACTGCCAGCGACTGCACGAACAATAATTCCAACTCGAACAAGCGAGCCAAACATCAGCATTCCAATTCTTCTCCGAAACCATCGTCATCCAAAAATACCATGGCAGCAGCCATTTCTCCTACGAACAATCGAGTCATGAGAGGAAAGACATTGCCCACCTTTCATCACAACAACAAGAATATTACTACTGCTAATCAAGAGGAATTGTTGCTGTCACCCACCACTGTCATTAATCCCATTATGAATCGTCAAGTTTCTTCCGTTTCTAATCATACTCTCGAAGATTCGGACGATGGATACCTCACTGCCTCAAGTTTCATTAGCCATGGTACCAACACCACGGCCGCTACCATGCCCCCCACTACCAACACTAACACTACCATGACGACGAATAATGCCAACAAGAGAAAGATGCCTCATCCTCCCATTCTTAACACTAACAATGGAAATGGTACCCCAATGGCACCTTTCTCCTCCTCAAGTATCATGGACATTCGTCTTTCCTCCATTCATCCACCCTCTTCCATCATGAAGGCGGCACTGCTGACTCCCACCACCACCTCCTCTACATGTGTTGTGCCATCATTGGATAACATTCCATTTGATAATGTGGAAGCATCTCATGCTACTTCGTGTTTGGGCGGGTTTAGCAGTTGTAGTGGGGGATTGGGCATGTGCGACCCTTTGCAGAGCAAGATGGTCAGTTTATTATATTATTATATACATGATGTATATATTGTTATTTTACATATATGTATATATTATATTGACATTCTTGATTTCAAACAATAAACTTACACTTTATATCCACCATTTCATTATTATTCTTATTATTATTCCATGTTACAGGATCGATACACCCAGCCATGCGCCCTCTGCTCCGCATGCCGCGACTGGAACCTAGGAGAATTCTGCCCCTGGGACCTCACAGGCATCATTGGTGACATGTCCACCGATGGTACCATTGTCAGTGATTGTGATTTGTTTGGCAGTTCCAGTAATTCGAGTAGCAGTGGCAGTACGAGTCATAGTCAGCACAGTGCCATGGATTTGGAGGAGGGTGATGCAGATGCTGCAAGGAATAACTTGAATGAGCATCCCAATGATAATGACAACGAGAAGAAAAATGATCATGATGGCGATAATAAACAGCATCGTTTGAGAGCTGATTCGTTGACATCTTCCTTATTTGTTCCTCAAGAAATTGTTCCTTCTCCATGGAAGGCATTTGGAACAGACAGTCGTTCGGCATCGCTATTGTCCATTTCGGCCATGGTGGATATTGAGGCTTGGGAGTAAAAAGATATCGTAGTTACTACTACTTTAATGTAGGTACTATGGTACCAACAAGGATGGAGGAGGTAGCCAGGCAGCCAGGAAGATGCCAAGGGAGGTGTACATTATGATGTATAGCATCAAACACACACACATCATTGTCATCATCAACCATTAAATCACACACTACGAACAACATCAAAAAAGAGAAAAAGAAGAAAACAAAAACACCAAAAAAAGAAACAAGACATTACATAAAGAAAAACAGAGCTGCGCCAGAGAAGAAGAAGAATATATGGAGAGAGATAATTTTTTATCGAGGAGAGAGCGGAGCGCAAGAACATAGAGATTATTAATCAAGAACTTATAATATCTACAGGAGAGAGGTTGCGCATAAAAACATTTTATGCATGCTTTCGTCGAAACACCAAGACACACACACACCCGCATTGCGTATTACGTGTGGTGTTTCATCGAGCATGCATCTTACAGGAGAAGGGACATTTTGAGAATTGAATATTAAAGAGAATTGCAGTGTAGTGAAAGTGTACATTACTAGGGAGAGCGATATGAATTAAAAAAAAAGAGAAAATAAAAATGAAAAAAAAGAGATGAATGAATGTAGCAAGTGTTAATTATTTAAAAAATGCTTGCAAAAAATAACTTTCTTTTGTTTTCATCTCTATCTATTATTATTATTAGCCATGACATGGAGGCAGAGCATGATGAATTATTGATAGTAACCCCAGAAATAAAATCATTACGTCCAGTTGGTATTATTTTCTATATTATGATGAAAGTAAAATCTGTATGGTCGGTATTGTATCCAGCCTATGGGAAGTTTGGCCGATGCAATGCAGAACTCTACAAAAAGAATGTTTGTTATTCCAAATTCTTGCCGTAGGTTATTTACATGGTTCACTATTTTGCATCATTTTTGTTGTTTCTATCCCTTCCATTTCTGTGCATGCAATTCCAATTATTTCACCATATGGACTCATGCGCTCATTATTTGATTTAACCTTTGGTTCGTGTTGCAAGAAGCAGGTCAATAGTGAAATTGCTCCTTTGTTGAATGTAAGATTGCATCATCATACTTGTATCAACTTTCACGCTCCATAAAAGTTGTACCGAGATTTCTCTGTCTACCCTGCTCTAATATCTGCAGAAAAAATACATCCATTCTCGCAAGAAAGTGCCAAATGCCTATGGAATTTCTTCAATGGATCAAAATGGCATCCCCAAGGCGTAAAACTATTGGTTTTGTGAATATTTCCTTGTCTCCCGTTACAAGTTACTGTGATGTCTGCCATCTTTATTATGCCAGTTTGCAATGTTGTAAAAAGCATATGCATCGAAAAAAGGAGAGCTGTTTTACATTTTTTTGAGTTGTGAAGTCGTTATTACTCCGAAGTTTTTTGGTAGTGCACATTAATTTCCAGATGTTTTGTTGAAAGGGTTGAATTCAAGTAGTAGACACCGCATAAAAAAGATTTCAAGACATCCCCCTACATTTTAAACTATCATGCCCTATTGTTGAATGGCGAGTGCACATTTCTAGTCCATGCCGCTGGCATACTTGCCAACCGTACACGCTGACTTTTTTTATCACCACTGTCATTATATCCATTCTTAACAAGAACTTCCAAAAACATTTCTGGCGAGAGAGCATATCGCATTTGAGTGAGAACAAAATCTGATACAAGTCCTGCATTGCAGCAATGCTGAAACATCCTAGTTGCACTTTCTACCGCAAGATTGTCTGGAAGGTCAAGTCTGCCACAGCATTTGATGAATGTGCCGTAAGTCATGCTCACTGGAGTTACTTTTGGGTAGGGCTCATTACATAAGCGATTCATCGTCTCCTCCGCAATGCGGAATGCTTTTAATTGAATTTCTGCCGAAGCTTTAACGGGTCGCCCATCTTCATCTTGCACCATGCCTGCAAAAGCGCATGCGTTTATAACCTACACATCAATGCAAATGCAGGTCAACAAAAAAATGAGAAATTGAACCAAAGAAACAGATCATTTTTGATGTCAAATACAATATTGCTAGTAGCAATGGATAACCCACTTACCATGGAATACGCTTGCACTGTAGGCTTTGCTTCCTCGTTGCCATTGTCATACTGCCTCTCCATCATATTTAGCACTTTAAGGGCTCCTTCTGCCTTTCTTTCCGATGGACTTCGCGCCCACGCCGTTTGTGTCAAGACATAACACCTTTGTGTAGTGTGCAAAATCGATTTCTCTCCTCTACTTGCTGCAGCGGCCATGTCATCTTCCATTATTTCCAACAGAGCTGTGGCTCGTTCACCCGCATCGACTGATCCGCAGGAAGACCATGCATAAAGAACAGAGAGATATGCATAGGTGTTGGGTTGCAATGCTTCAATACTGCCCCCAAGTTTGTGCATAGCTGAGAGGAGTTCCTCGGCAACAATTCCAGAGTCCGGACGCCGTAGCACTGAATGTGCATCAATGACTGAAGTGAATGCAAAAATTGGGTTTGTTTTGTTATGGTGTGATGGTAAAAGCTCTTTGTACCCCTGGCGATGCATTACAATCATTTTGCGGACGAGTGCCAGTGCACGGTCAGGTGCATCTGGAGCCATTCTCCCCTGCCCCTTACAGTAATGGAAAATGATGTATGCGAAAGATCTCTCATCGGGCCTAACATCTGAATTTCCGTTATAATGAAATTTGAGCATTCTGTCCAAGACATGCTCTGCCCGTCGCCCCCCTTCTGGCGTACGAGATCTTGCCCATTGCTGAATAACTGTGTTGAATGAAAAAGAGTCTGGTCTAATAGGAAGTTCCTCATCCTGAATACCATCCATTGAACGAGCAGCACTGCTTTCGTACGAATCCAACATGGAAAAGAGCATATCTTCGGCTTCCCCCACCCTTCCATTATGGGCATGTGCATCAATGACAGCATTATATGTCCGAATATTGGGCCGAACTCGCGGGAAGCCAGCATTGTCTCGTTCTTGCATGTGTCTTAGAATTTCTGAGCACCGTTCACCTGCAACTCCTTGTTCTCCGCTGCGACTCCAACAGGCGCACACCATGGTATAGTGAAAGACGTCGGGTGGATCATCAATGCGGCCATGAAGATGGAGGGATTCCATTCCCCGAACCACAGCATCTGCAGCAAGAGCGGCATCTAGCCGACCATTAGGTATGCGCTGATATGTGTTGAGTACACTGGCAAATGTGTAAGCATCAGGCCGTAAATCGAGGGCCAACATTCGACCCAAGAGTGATTCTGCTGCCCTTCCGGCATAGAGCGGATTGAAGTGAGGAGACCTGACTCTTCTTTTGGCACCAGACGTTCCTTTTGCACTGCCTTCATTCTTATCCTTTTCATAATAATCTTCCAAAGACGTATCCAAAATTGAAGCAGACTTGGAAATGACATCCAATGCAGCATTGTAACTTCGTTGATTTGGTCTAACACTGGGCATGTCTAATTCCTCGGCAAGTTTTTCCATTCGATCCAACAATCTCATAACAGAAGCGGAATGGTCACCTCGCCCGTCGCGAGCCCAAGCAACAAGAACTGAGTTGTAGACTTCCACGTCAAGATCCCGCGCTTTGTTGTGTTGTCGAAGCATAAATGAAGAGGTTCGTTTGACATTCGAAGAAGATGCACTTTTATGATCTTCGTCAGACATGCTATTTTCAATAAGTGTGTCATCCTCCTCCTCACTATCCTCGTCTTCATCCGGATCGAGTCCTTCCATGATTTCATCACCATATGAATCTTCTTCGTCCATCGATGCATTGTCATCTTTATCTTTCTTCCCCTTCCACTCTTGATGATGTGTTGTTCGCGCCCATGCTTCCATTCGATGAACTATTGACATGGCCCTTTTGATACGATCTTGATCTGTAAAGTAAATCTGGTGCTTTTGTTCACGCGATCCACTACGGTTCCTACCTGATGTTGCTGCTCTGCTGCTGCTGCCCCCACTAACGGTCCCTGTACCTCGGACTCCACGCAACCATGCATGAATCTATGTTTGTTATATTGTGGGTAGACAAATGGGCGGATAAAGGTGATTAGAGAGAAAAATAATAATAATAAGTAAAAGACAACAATTTATAATAATTCACTCAAGTAATTTCATCAATGAACTCACCACTAAGGAATAACTCAATGCATCGGGTTCAACAGCATCACCCCCTTCAGACTGAGACTTTTCCATCCGCTCAAGTAAAATCTGCTCGGCGCGCATAGCAGCATAGGGATCATAGCGAGATGCGCGGCTCCAGGAATTTAAAACAGAATTGTAATTGATTGTGTTAGGCGGGAAGGTCAATTCATCCGGACGTGGATCGAACCAGTGAGGTTCATGGGATTGAGGGTGGGGTGATGTAGATTTCTGGTTGTTTGCATCTTCCATATTGGCTACTTTGTCCTGATTCATTTCCTCGTTGATTGTAGACGATTTGGACCATGACCATTTCAACCAATTTTCTGAATTCTTACTATCTCCCATCTTGGCGTCATTTTCATCATTATCCTCTTCGTCAACTGCATCATCATCACTGTCTATTGACACCTCCAATGAGTTGCTTCTTCCGTGTACCTCCCTATACCCAGGATGTCTCGCATTGCCCCACTCTCCCGACTCCCCCACCCTTTGTTTATATTTCGCATGCTTTACAATCATGGACTCTAGCATATTGTGCGCTTCCCTTGCTGGATCATAGATGGGATAAATACCATCTGCCCCGCCACCGCTACCTCCAGAAGAATGCACGCGCAAGGCTGAGCAACTCTTGGCCAGAGCATTCATTACAGCTGAGTATGTGTAACAATTGGGACGCATGCTGGATTCACATTTAGTAAAGGAGGATGAAATATTATCTTGTTCATTTGTGTTTCCCCCTTTGTTATTCTTGCCAATTACTGGACCGTGTCGATCAGGATCATAATGACCTAATTGGATCATCAAATTCAATATTTGCTTAGCACGTGTAGCAGCTCGTTGTGTCAATGCATCGGCTTTGGCAGCTTGGGTTCGTTTCCATTCCACGTATTGCTCATGTTGACTTTGCCGTGATGAATTAGTAGATGCGTCCTTTGGCGGTTGTTCGTAATGATAGTCATGTGCCAATGCCGTGCATTTGACCCATGCATCAATGACAGCCGTGAATGTTACCACATCAGGTTTGACGCGTGGATTTCCCACGGCTGCTACTCGTTTGCTGGGTTGGGAGACGCTAGACGATTGGTCATTGTCGCCATCTTGCTCTCTATTGTCATCCTGATCATATCCATCAAACTCCATATCTACACCATCGGCATCTTCATCATCATATTCCTCTTCCATTTCTTCATCATCATCGTCGTCGACGTCTTCCTCCTCGTCACCATCCACAACTTCCCCAAACTGCCACTCCCTCATCATCTCACCCAACAATAATTCCGCCATTTCACCCGCCGAAGGATGATAGCTCTTACTCCACGCATTAATGGCAGCATTGTAACTAATCGTCGAGGGAGCCAAATGTGGATCATGTGTCGATTTGTATGTTTGGACTAGGGAATTGTGAATACGGTGGGCTCTTTGGGCGGCGGCTCCTAGGGGAAGTTGTGTATTCTTTTTTGAGGAGGCGGCAGTTTGTTGTTGTTGGTGTTGTTTTTGGTGTTGGCGTTGTACCTGCCGTTGTGATGGTTGTTGCTGTTGTTGTTGTGCTGATTGATTATTGTCCAATGCAGCATCATTCACACCATCAGCACCACTGTTATTATTATTATTATTACTACTACTATTCAACACAACACCACTTCCGGGTACGGGCCTATAGAAATATTGAAATGAGAATAAACAATANATGAGAATAAACAATAAATAATGTGAGCTCAATAATGTGCACATTGTAATCAAATCAATACTGTGAGCATTGTAATTCACAGCTCACTACGCTAGCGCTCCATTCGCATACAATACAGGCATTGTAATTCACTGCTCACTACGCTAGCGCTCCGTTCGCAAACAATACAGCTCACTACGCTAGCGCTCCGTTCGCAAACAGTACTCACCTCCTCTGACTCTTTGCCCACGCATCCATCGCCACCGTATACATCTTGGTCGTAACCCGAACCCCTCCGCTCTTATTCCCCAAATTGACCTCCTCCACCACCCGTTTCAAGAGCCGTTCGCAAATCAGTGCGGATTCTACGGTGCCCCTTCGTGCGTGGGAGGTCATGAGGGTGGTGATGAGTTGGACGTCGTCGGGGGTTAGTTGGCCGGTGGGGATGTAGCCGGAGAAGGAGGAGGAGGTTCCTTCGAAGTTGGTGCTGCCGGTGATGGCAGAGTGGTCATTGTTGTAGTTGCTATTGATGCTATTGTTGCTATTGTTGCTATTGTTGCTATTGTTGTTATTGTTATTGTTGTTGTTGTTGTTGTTGTTGCTATTGTTGTTGCTATTGTTTGTGTCTTGATTGGATGGAGGAGATGGCGGAGGCATGTTGAGTAACCGAGCGGTAGTCCGATCTAACCATGAATCAAATGGGATTGGTGCATTATTGTTACCATTTGTTGTGTAACTCTGATAGCTGACATTCTTCATATTATTGCCGTTACTATTGTTGCTGTTGTTGTCATTGTTGTTGTTGTTATTGTTGTTGATTCTATTATTGTTGGGAGCATTCGTTCGTGAATGATCATGATCATGATGATCATGATTATCATTATTATTATTGTTATCTGTCATGGAATGATGATCATGATCAGTAACACCCCGTGCCACCTCCAATGCAATTCTTCTGCTTCGGTTGGTAGGTGACTTGAATCTATGATTATTGCCGGAGGATGCAAAGAGAAACTTTTTGGTAGCCAAAGATGATGAGGAGGATGAGGTGGAGGATGATGAGGATGAAATGAGGGAGGAGGCCTTGGAAATGGTGTTGGTTGGCATGGGCGTGATGGATTTGGCCTTGATCCATGAGGAACCGGAGTAGGATAATGCGTGTGCCATCATGAAGGTTGATGTTGATCTGATGGAAGTACCACCATGAGATGATGATGTTGATGATGATGATGATTGCGTCAAGAATAAAATNTGATGATGATGATGATTGCGTCAAGAATAAAATGAACTGGAGAGTGATGGAAAGTTGTATCAAGTGATGGCAAAGAAATGTCCGATGAGAATTATTTTTATTTGAAATGATGGTTGTAGCCATTGGATGATGAGATTTCAAAAGGGAGTTAGGGTTGCGCTTTCGTTGAAGTGGTGCTGATGGTGGTGTGCTGCGACACAATGGAGCGGTGTTAGTGCTGGTAATACTTGCTGTGGTCTCACGTCGTTCATTGTCATCATCAATATCAATATCAATATCAATATCAATCCCTGGCAAACTCTCTGCGGCCCCTCCATTTGAATTCTTGTGGGCATTGTCATCTCGTAGCACGTCATCATCATCATCATGATAATCATCATGATGATTGTTGTCGTGACTGCAGTGATGTATTATTACAAATTCTTCGGCACTGACATTTCTCACATTCGTCGTCCTCGTCGTCAAGACGGAATTATAATTATTTCCATCATCATTATTATCATCGTCGTCATGTACTCTGGAATTCGACATCCTAAATTTGGCGGCTCTCAAAATAATTGGAGGAGTCAATGCCAAGTTTGACCAGCCATGTGGATAATAATAATATTATGTTGTTGCTGTTGTTGTTGAACTAGTTTATAGATGTAGTTCGAAGGAAGACGGCGGCAGTTAGTGTCGTCGTAGAGATGGAGACGGGCCGGCAAAGCGAGCGTGGCACGGAAGAATTAATTAATTATATTTCAGTTCAATTCTTTCTCTCCAATAATAGAGTAATTAGTAGTAGTGGAACAACGGCAACATAT
>JALLAR010001347.1:0-10030 GCA_036939335.1 Conticribra guillardii
AAATGCTACTGCGCTTTATATTCTGCTGCGCTTTATTCACCGACTTATACGGTAGATACCTCCAGTGCGATGGCCTTCCTACATTCTATTATTTGTCCGTAATGAAAAAGAGATCCCACACAATCAAATCAAGCTCCTTGATACAAACAACCTCCTTCATCATGGGGTGCTGAAGGGAAACACAAAAAAGTCGCCCCAAAGAAATCTGTTAAACACGTGATGTTAATTTAATTTAATTTTTACTGATACAAATTCAGCTGTTTTCCATTCAAATAAAAAATTATGGCAGTATCACTAGCATGTATTTTTATGTTTTAGCTTATCATGATGATTAATTCATTGCATAAAGCGTTACACTGGTGCTCGATAATTGAACTAATTCTATAAACCTAACATTTTTCCAACTTAATTCCTGGGGCATATACGGTACCAAATAAGTACCACAATAACATGAAATATATTACAGAACACAAAAATTGCCCTCGAGATGTAGTTTGTGTGATGAATGAAATTCTTGGCAGACCTATGAAGCACTACAAGGCATCTGAAAATGGCGGTTCCCCAGATTGACCACTAATGATTGGGCTTGGAACTGTATTTTGCGAGTTAATACCATTGTTGATGATGGTGTCTACAGTACTCATATCTTGGAAGAAGGATAGGCCTCTTTGGTGACCAGAGCATTCCCTTTTCAATTCAGGATGAGGAAGACTTTTTTTGCTACTCGATCCCACAGAATCTGCCACCTTTGGGCTACTCTTTTTGCGCGGCGCTCGAACCTTGATCACCCCATGCTCCTCGTCATAGTGCTTTTTGCACATGCCACCCATGATAGCCTGCTTGGAGCACCCGTCAAGGGAGCACATCTTCTTCTTTGCGCCATGTGCAATACACCTTCCTCCTTGGACAGCCACTTTTTCGCATCCATCTGCATCGCATCGCTTTCGAGCTGGACCATGAGTACTGCATAAACCAGCTTTCTTCACATTTTTATTGCAATCTGGGTGGGCACACGTCTTTCGCTTCGCGCCGTGACCAATGCACAAACCTCCCTGCACTACGCGATTGGGGCAATCTGCTACCGCGCACTTACGACGAAGACGTTTGGCTGTTTCTTGGCAGAATTCAGGAGTCTCCCCCGCATCCGAACTCAGCTCCCCTCGCGTTAAATCTGGTGTGTTATACAATTCCGCTGCAGGCGGTGGTGGTGGTGGAGGAGGATAAGTATGCTGCCATGTTGAAGGGGGGGGTGCGCCATAATAGCTTCCATGAGGAGGTGGTCCAGGGTGTCTGGGAGGATGATATGGTGCTGACTGGGAAGCACTGTATCTGCCTCCATCAGAAGGCAATCCAGCATAATCAGATGTGGGCATAGGGGATTCCCTGGGGGAATCTGCCTCTTCTTCTGCTGAGTGAGAAATGTGGCTAAGGAAGTTATCATCACTCAAACTGCGGATAAAGCTCGTGCTTGAAATTGATTTCTTGTGATTAATAGGAAGTGGGCGGTCTGGTTCGGAATCGTAACCAACCAAGTCATCATCCTGGAAAATCCCAGCAGTAGCAAGAAAGCTACCAATCGATGACTCTCTTCGGTGATGATTGACAGCTTCGCCTCCATTTTCGTTCCCACCCCCTGACTTCGACTGATTTGACAAATCATATCCCGGTTTTAGAGAATAATCTAATACAGGATTTCCACGATATTGCTGTGGTGCATAATGTGGAGGGACACCATATCCCTGAGAACTGGATGATGCCATTTCAGGGTAACGCGCCGATCCTGAAGATGAATGAGAATACAGTTGTGGAGGAGGAGGCGCGTGATGGTAACCAGGAATGTTGCTGTAGGATGTTCCTGGATCAGATTGAGAATTCGAATAATATGAAGACGAATTGTTGTAGTAGTGCTGCTCGGGAGGCTGGCCGCCATAGTATCCAGCAGAGGAATTTCCGTTGTAATAGTATGGATAGAGGTTCCCATGATAGGGTGGAGGAACAGGGGGCGCCATAGCTGCAGTACCATGTGTGGGAGGTGAGGGCGAATTCCCAGGAGGAGCAACATTTTCTTCAATTACTTCGAACCCTTCTGAAGTTTCTCTGCGGTGGCCTTTACAAGGCTCGGAGAAACCCCTTGAGTCAATACGGCGATGCGCTAAGGCAGGGTTCGAACGTCCTGAGACACCTCGACGGTGTTTTCGGCTGACTTGAGTGATACCTTGCGAAGTGACATCAGCCGGAACAACAAGAGTCTGTTGAGGATAGCTATGCTGGACAGATGGTGGGGGGGCTTCTGCGCGGTATGGAGCAGAATGCGCAACTCCACTGCCATACGCTTGACCGACATCATATTGTCTAGGTGCATTGGGGCGGGGTGGGGAAAAGTCTTGTGCAGAGGTAGCGGTCTCTGCCTGTTCCGCCTCGCCGTGGGTTTCATCATTTATTACTGGATCACCCGATGTTGCCCCGCCAGAGGGTTTTTCCTGACCCGAGGGATCCGAAAGTGAAATGTCAAGAAACTGAAAAGACAAGTTTTGCTTGTGGCGCGTGGTGGGCTTCTTTCCTTTCTCTGAATCGTCCCAGCTTTCCATCAACTTCTTCTTAAAACTATCGTAGTCGTCGTCTGCATTTTCGTTTTTTACTACTGTTCGAATGTCCCCGTCAGGAGTACTCTCATAAATGACATTTTTGTCCCTTCGATGCTCGTTTGTCTCGTCATTCTGACTAACACCAGAAAGCTTCTGGTCTTCGAAACGATCCGCCATCGCTCCTGTTAGCGAATATCTATTTGCAACCTCCATCCACAACACACTGATACAAGATTATGTCAAAGGTCTGGTATTTGGAGATGGGGAAGATTGGGGAGGAAATTCAATGAAATTCCCAAAGAATCTTTCAGAAAAAATGTCCTTGTGGCTTGGATAGTATCTCTATTTTTGAGGTGTCAACAAGAGAATTACACTCTGCTGGAGTGGATGAGGAGATAGTAGAACAATCAAACACACTGATTAGATTCTGGCGAAATAAAAACAACATACAAATTTCGAGTGCTATTCTAAATCTGCGCATCAAGAAAAAAACAAAGCCATATCACAGGATTGCCAACACATTGAAACGAACCCACCTTGATTGAATAATGATGCAATTAGTATGTTTCAAAAATTGATAACTTCGAATCTGTAAAAAATTCAGGAATGAGCCAAAAAAATTAGAAAATATCACGAATACATGTAAAATTAACAAAGCGAAGACAAAGCAGTGATCAAACACAAATAGACGCTATATATCCCTACAGCCAAGAGTAATTGCATAAACTTTGCGGGGGAGCAATCCCATGGATTTGGCACCAATACGACTTAGCTGCATCCAGCCTCTGCTGCTCGCTCCCAACCGTAAGATCAAGCATGACGACACCCCAAAACGCCTTAGCAGCGCTGTCCACACTAGCCGCTCGTGCACCGTGTCACAGTCAAGGCATAGTCAATGGCGACCGACCGTCAAAAACTCGGGCGCTCGCGGTGGATGTCGCAAAAAACAGGATCAAAGCGCTGGCACGATAACACAACCGCCTCGCGGTCCGGCCGACAGCCGTCGGTGACACCCACCGCGCCACGCGCTAACGGCCATGACAGTGCCTGCAACGCAGCCCCCGGACTGGAACAGAGATCATACCCGCGACAGGCCGACGACGCCATGCAGTGAGCATAGGGTCATGAAAAAGGCTTCTCCATACCATGACGATCGCCAACGTGTGGTTCGGGTCCCACAAGGTTTAAACGCACCTGAACAAAGAAATGAGAACTGATGCTCCGCCGCCAACCAATGAAAGGAAGATGGTGACTGGAAGAAATAATAATGGTGGGAGTGCTGCCAATGCGTAGCTGGAGCTGAAGCGAGCCGTGATGTTGATGCCGCGATAGAGATGCAAAGAAGACGAAAATACGTAAAATAAAAAAGGCAAAAAAGCAGGATTCCTTTTTTGTGAAAATTCTTCTTGGGCATCTGACATCTGACACCCGATGCATGAGATCCTTCTGATGAGATGACCCTGGTTGGACGAGCCGCATGTACGTACGTACCCATCCAAGTACCCGTATGTACAAAATATCTGTCCATATTTATCAAACCTCGAGCTCGCGCGATTCATCGCCTAGAGAGGGACTGAGATGAGTGATGAGTGATCAATACAGACAATAATAAATGAATGCTGCAAATCAAAAAAGAACTTTTTTTCACACCAGCAACAAAACACAAATCAACTGCAACCACGAAAGCTCGACACCAACCACGAACGCTCGACATCGGTCGGCCGACCCACCTCCACCACCACGATACCCACCGACTCCTCTACCCCACACACCTCTACTACCTCTTGAGGAGAGTACATCCTCCCTAGTAGATGTCCCGCTGCTCGCACATTACAGTAGTAATGATGAGCATCCATCCCGCCCCCATGCTGAGCTTAAGGAAGTGGGGGGGGCACACAACAACCAACCACTGATACAAACATAACTAAAAATGTCTAATTATAATAATAGAATCAACAATAATTGTTGATTAATGTTTCCTCAATTTCAATGTTGCATGTAATTAAAAATGTTACGGCTTATCTAAATTTAAATTATAGCATCGTCCATAAATAAATTGTTTCAATAATTTAGACAATTGTCAATGTTAATGTTAATGTTTGTTATTGCTATCGTGTAGTAAGGCTCCTGAGTGTTATGTTTGGTCAAATGCCCCCTCTTCATTTGGTTGCCACCCTCTCCATCACTGTGACTGCACCAACTCTTGTTTGTCTCACCAGTGGGGCTCGTCTTCTTTGTCGTCAAATTCGTAGCAGGCCTCCTCTCCAAAGTTTTTCCACCAGTGGCTGGCAATGTCTTCTTCCTCCTTGTCCACGTCAGATTCGGAGGAGAGAGGGTCGCAAACAATGGTTGGCATGGTGGTGGTGCGGCTCTGGCTCTGAGGATTGTGTTGTGTCGTTGTTTGGTGTGTTGTGTGGATGTGATAATAATATGTGATTGCTTGAGTTGCACAACCTTTCTGTCTGCTTAGCATTCGTATTAACAAATTTGGTCGGCATCATAAAAATAATATCATGCCGTGGCATGATTTTTTGACAATGGGGCCGTGCCTGCTCGAGGTCTGATTTGATAAATAATACTGACAGAAGTATGTACGAGAGAGTACCAGGACGATACATACACAATATAATATGTCGTACTGTACCCGTACCGTGTCTTCCTGACAACATGCATGTGAATGACCTCACACTAGTACTTGTGAATGGCCGGGATTACGTCGTATGCAGTGCATCATGGGCAGTATTGTAGATTCGTGTGAGACGTTCGTTTCTACGATACGAAGTCTCTCTCTATAATATGGCGCTCTCTCCAGAGAGAAATAGTAGTACAGTAGAATGGTTCGATAATACTACTACTTAGTACCTACTAAGCGAGTTTGTGACGAACGAACAACCACGAACAACTGTCCGCCCCAGTATTACCACCGCATTTCTGAAATAACCCGAAGCAATAACCCGAAGTTATGACACGATGAACCAGTTCATATAACAATTATAGGAGTATCTATCATTATTTAAGTTAAAACTGCTCAGTAGTAGAGAGTAGGAGTAATATGCATACTATCATCAGACAAAAACTCAGTGTCAGATTCACCACAGACACCGAAAAAGAACATTGAACAGAGAATGTGCGTGTTTGGACTTCGGACCTCCAGAGGAGTATCATTTAAGTTAAAACTGCTCAGTATGGTAGTAGAAGAGAGTAGGAGTAGTATGCATACTATCATCAGACAAAAACTCAGTGTCAGATTCAGCACAGACACCGAAAAAGAACATTGAACAGAGAATGTGCGTGTTTGGACCACAAGAGCCACCAATGGCCAAGTTGAAGTTGTGCTCCTTATTTGGCGAAATCGTAAGATAGAGTATCCAGTATCCCTTTATCTGTTTGTGTAAATGGGACTACATACATATGGCGAGGGAACAAAAAAAAGACTCTACTACCTCTAGTATTACTCTATTCTATTGTTTGTTCCAATAAAATAATAATGGTTGGCTTATCAAGCATCAAAAGGGTGGTCTCCATATTTATTCTCCGCCCTAATGAAAATCCCCAGCCAAAGCGTCATAATAGCCCTCATGAATATATCCAAGATCTGAACGGCATTGATTTCCGCATTGCCGTTTTTCGACGATGTGCCACCATGCCCACATTTCCTTCGTATTGGGCTGGAATCAGCGGTAGTATAGAGGAAGAAGATGCCACTCCTTTGGATGCTGCCTTGAGAGAATTGAGTGAGGAGACAAATCTCGAAGAACTTATGATGACTTATCGTGAACAACAACATAAGACTTCATGGGGTGGTTGCTTTGGTGGTGAACGCAACAATGATGTAGAAAACTCTAGTAATGGACGAGACCAACTCCGATCGTACATTAAAGCAGGCATGCATGTAGATATATTGAGCAATCGATCTCGAGGGGCGTTTGGAGGAAGAATCATTCGGGTGTACCCATTTGTTTTGACATTGCCCAGTGCCTCTCAAATAAGTCCAAGCGAAGATATTCTTGAAACCGATAATTCACGGGTATCAAAAATGGCTGAAACCTTTTCGATATGGTCAAATATAACAATGAGGGGGACAGAGCACGATGAAATGAAATTCTTGACGTTACAGGAATTTCTAGATTTGACTCCGTGCGTTCCGGGTTTGAGGATGGCATTTCATCATGCTACCTCTGGTTCTTATTTGGAGGTGGGTTTGTGTTTTATGTATAAAGATCGGAGATCACAGCGTTCTATTTATATTCTTGCAAAAAAATCCAAGCAGCACTAATCATTTGGTATGCATCCATTCTTGATCTGCTTGCCATGTCTCTTTCCCTTATTAGCTACCAAATGAAATTAGAACGTGGGAGCAAGATCGGGTCAATGGTGCTGCCTACCTTGCAAGACAAGCTGTCGCGCTTGCTGCTGCTCACACTTGTGCTACTGCGTATAAAGAGGATTCTGATATGAGTAGTAGTAGTAGTAGTAGCAGTGACATCAAATGCAAACAACCCAGTATAGCGCTGTCTATTGCCATGCTTCGGCCAAGTATGGTTCCTATTGCCAATGCAATGGAGGAATTTGATCGACGGATGCAACAACATCATAATGTTGAGGAAGTGAAAAACGATGTGCTTGAATCTTTAACATCAGAGGGTTCAAAATGTGTTGCCTTAGGAGTTGAGAATATCTTGAGCTACTATAAAGAATGGGAGGCATTGCAATCTCAAAAAGAGGGTGGTGAGTATCGTGCATATGATGGCGATGCCTCGTCGACCTCTTCGTCGGCTGAGTTTGTAATCGGTACATTTAGTCGTTCGTCGACAATGAAACTGATTATTGAGCGCTTCAACCAGAGCCTATCGAATATGACCAATCAACAATCTGCATCATCCCAGCAAATACCAAAGTTACGAGTTGTGTGCAGTCAAAGCACTCCTGGGAGTGAAGGAGAATTGATGGCTAATGACATCCCAAAAGCCACGTGGCTTACTGACCAAAACTTTCAGCAACAAATTCAAAAAGGTTATATAAACCTTGTAATAGTGGGAGCAGATTGTATCCTGCAAGAAGGAAGAGGAGTCGTGAATAAGGTAGGCACTGCAGCGTTGGCAGCAGTATGTAAAAAGTCCAACGTGCCCATTATTTGCTGTGCAGACAAATGGAAGCGATGGGATGACGTGTACCCTCCTCCGTTAGAAAATATTTTTGAGTTGATTCCTGGGGATTTGCTGGATCGTGTGTTGGTCCCGTCAGATTAATTCATTGTTGAATTGGATAAATGCGCATCTTTGCCGAAGGTGTGTCGAATACGACTTTGAAAATTGTGTGTGTGTAAATGGTGGCTAGAGTAAACAAATTAAAGCTGGCCCATTCGCATATGACAATAGTTGGTCGATGACATGTGACGTCAAATAATAGTAACCCATAAACGTAATATTCTTCATCTTGCTTGTATAACCAAGGAGGTAAAACTGAATACTCGCTGCGTCATGAACACACTTCCATTTAGATAGCAATAACAATCCTGTTGGCATTAAATAAAATTGCAATGTCTGTTGTGTTCATGCACAATCAGTAATAACCTGGTATCTATGTTGAGACCAGTTCTCCACAAATCCATTGCATTATATCAAGATAAACATTTTCATTTCGAAATAATTTGCAATATCCGTAAATGGTGAATTTTACTCATTGAAATGGATTTATAAATCACATGTACAGTCATTCTACTCCTCTACAGTGCACGAACCAAAAAAACGAACACAGTATGAGAATAGCTTGCTTTGTATTAAATTGAATTGTACCTTGGTCTAAATGCTATTCTTTCTGTCACAATTTGTGTGCATGCAAATGTAAATATTATGCCAAAGAGAAAACTACTACTCACCCATTCATTGCACCTAACATTTATTTTTTGTGTTCGCGCATTGTATTACAATATTTTATGAAAAATTACACTTGCTGATAACTAATCTTATGTATGTCAAAGTAGCTTGTATCAGTCCATCAAATGCCATCTCTGTAGTTAGTGGCCGCAGCATGAAAAAGGGAGATGCTGAAGTAAATCAAAGAATTAAGAATGTGATAACAATCGTATCGTATCCTAAAATTTTCACCGCATCTTCCCAAGTTGCGAACTAAAACACTCATGAAAGGTTTCCACAATACTGTTCGAATTCTTACATGTTTCATCTAATCCGTGCGAATTCACCTTTTTATTCATCCCTGGCAAATGTGGTATCCCATATAGTACGCTCAACTGCAAAAGAGTTTCGTCCGTACGTTCGTAATCATACAAAAATATATGATGATTCGTGTAATCATCCTTTCCCTCTTTCAATCTTTGAAATGCTTTCAACTCTTTGATAAATTTTTTTAATCTGGTTTTGCCATACTTTCCAAAGTCTAACTCATATTTGTGGGGTTGGCACTTTTTCAAGAGTTTTTCGGTCGCAATGCATCCCTTCTCCCCATCACGGAAAGAAATTTGATTCAATGCAGAGACCACCCACTCATTATAATGTCGGAATGGGAACATGTGCATAAATTCGATCGTCGGTCGAAGTGGGCTGAGCATAGCCACTGATTGTTCCTTGACACAAAAGTGTTGGGTGGACGTACAATTTTGAATGGTCATAGAAAGTACACTTGGGCTTCGATATCCCTGTGGCTGCTTGTCCTTGCCCTCTTTGAGGGGGATCCCACAAGTTGTGTTCAGATTTTCCATGCAAGCTTTCCGAAGGGTGGAACTTCCTGTTTTAGGGCTGGTGTGAAATATAACCGCAATTCGTTTTTCTTTGGATATGTGTGGATAGATTAATTGTGAATCAGTTGTTGATTTTGTTGCATGTTTCCACAGATCGGCATACTGTGTTTCCCTATCCCATTCTGAAAACAGTGTTTCCCAACTAGTAGGTGAAACTTGATTGGAGTGCGGATTGCTCATATAGATAGGAAATTGATGCGAAAATGAGCCGTCTTTTTTGCCAATCTTTTTTGGAGAAGAAATTTGGTCTGGCTTTTTCAATGACGATGATGTTTCTGATTCAACAACATGAGAAGACGTGGGCAAGACATTTGCGGTACTAGATAAAGTACTGTAGTTGGCAACCTTCAAAGTTTGATTTTCAATTGATTCTTCGATTTGTGATAAAAAATTGCCAAACTGGCCGATGAAAGAAAATGCCGCAATGGAAATAATTAGGAGAGGAAATGAACGCCACTTGGAGGAGTCGCCACGATTCGAATTCATGGTGGTATGTAGATAGAATTATTTGTGAGCTACTCCTCTACATGCGATGGCTACGGCCCGGCAGCGATGGAAAAAATAATGGTGCGCAAAGAAGTGTAGTAGTAGTATCTAGATGTTACGAGCAGGAGGAGTCGATCCTTAGGCTGCTCGCAGACGTTGAGACCTATCCGGCCGTTTAGGTACGAAAAGTACGGACAGACCG